>CM040432.1:320000-390000 GCA_022702705.1 Papilionanthe hookeriana x Papilionanthe teres
CATCGCATTTACAGTACATTGCTGTGGCCCCATCGTCTTCGTTCCTTTTGCTAACAAGTTCGTCTACCTTGCGACAACGAAGTTCTCTGGGCTATTCTGTCATGTTTCCTTTGGCCTAATATGTGTTGTTTATGCTCAGTTTTTGCTATGTTTGGTTAGGGTTTACTGGTTATTGTACTCTTTGGAAGGAGGAACCGTTATGGGTGCGATACTGTTTTGTTTTGTTTAGTTATAGTTAGGGATCCTCCTTCCCACCTCTTTCTGTACCTGTTTTTCCTATTTCAACACGAATGGAGCCACAAGTAGCTCTTTCTTTAATATATATATATATATATATATATATATATATATATAGTTATTTTTAATTTTGTTAACTATTAAATATTTTTATAATTAAATTTTATTTAAAAATAATATACTATACTTAAAATATTTAAAATAAAAATAATATTAAATAAATTTATATATATATATATATATATATAAATATATATTTTTATATACCTATTTATATTTTTATTTATTATTTTTTAATTATTAAATATTTTTATAATTAAATTGTATTTATAAATAATATGTTATACTTAAAATATTTAAAATAAGAAAATAATATTAAATAAATTTATATATATATAAAATAATATTATATAAATAATATTATTTATATAAAATACTATTATATAAATAATAAAATAAAAAATATTATTATATATATATATATATATTTATAGTATATATATATATATATATATATATATATATATATATATATATATATATATATATATATATATATATATATATATATATATATATATATATATATATATATTTATATATATACAAATATAAATTTATTTATTTATAATTTATTTAACTATTAAATATTTTTATGATTAAATTATATTTTTAAATAATAAACTATACTTAAAATATTTAAAATAAAAAAATAATATTAAATAAATATATATATATCTATATATATATATATATATATATATTTATATATACCTATATATATATTAAATAAAAAAATACTATTATATAAATAAATTAAATATATATATATATATAGAAAATTTTAATATATATAAATTAAATATATATATAAATATAAATAATATGCTATACTTAAATTATTTAAAATCAAAATAGACAATTTTTGACCTAATGACCAATTATTGACCCAATAAGTAAATCTCTGACCAAAAAGTCAACTTTGGTCATAATTATTAATCCTTGACCCAATGACAATCCCATTGACCCAACATGTTAACCTTTGAACAAAAAGATAACTTTGGTCAAAATGGTAAATCCTTAACACAATAACCAACCTACCGACCCAATAGATCGACTTTTGTCCAAAAAGTCAAATTTGGTCAAAATAGTAAATTTTTTACATAATTGCCAATTATTGACTCAATAGGTCAACTTTTGAACAAAAAAGCCAATTTTGGTCAAAATTGACAATTTTTGACCTAATGACCACCTCATTGACCCAAAAGGTCATCTTTTGACCAAAAAGTCAAATTGGGTTAAAATGGTCAATTTCTGACACAATGACCTAAATGTCAACTTTGATGAAAATGGTCAATCCTTCATCCAATGACCAACCCATTGACCCAATTTGTTAACTTTTGACTAAAAAGTCAACTTTGGCCAAAATAGTTAATCCTCGACCCAATGACCAACCTGTCGGCATATTTTTAGGTTGTGTTTTGATAAGGGGGTCCGAAGTTGTCAGCAAATTTTTAATTTAATTTAAATATATAATTTGAAAAGTAGTATTTAATTTTTGAAAATAATTTTAAGTTTGAAAATTTTAAGATATGAAATCAAACCGATCTCACATCCTAAATAATTTATATAAACGAGCACTGCACCACAAACCGTATATCTATCCCGAAGAATAGACACACTGCTTGATGATGGGGCTCGGTTAAATAAACTAGAAGATTTGTGACATCCGTTTGGTCTCCGAACCAATTTTATAAGCCGACAAATTCCCTTGCTTAATATAAAGGAATTAAGCAGGGTTTATATTACCTGGGTTCTTAAAATTCCCTACAAGGGCAAGCCCCTATAGTTCATTACATCTTAAATGACGGGAATCATTCAAGAAAACTCTAAAAAATGATCAGTGGTTTTGCTCTCAAGAATTTCAAAGTTTAAGTTTTTTAAAGGATTGAATTTTGGGATTTCAAAAGGGGTTAGCTCAAATTTGGAACAGTTATTTTCAGGAGTCCGAAGGAAGAGAAGTAGGAGAAGTTGAAGATCCAAGAAAAAAAAACTTGGCAACTTCCCAAACTATCCTATGGTTTGGTTTCAATTTGTAAATTTATTTAATATTGCAATCCTACCAATTTTAATTAATTAGGACTTATATTTGTATAATAAAATCACACAAACAGCCTTGAAGATGTGAGGGTTTATGTCGTACCGAACGACTACCTCGAAATCCTAAGACCGGTTAGGGCTTAATTCACATAACATGATTACGCAAATGCCTAACAAAGAGTTGAGGATTTATGTTGCACTAGGTAAACTACCTCAAAATCCTATGGCTTGGTTATTTAATTCTTAGGAAAGTTTCGATGAAGTAGACCCGAGTTTTGCTGATGACGATGGTCGTGCTGCCCACCATGCTCCAAGCTCCTTGTTGTTGCAGAGGTTTAGTTTTAGAAGAAGAAAATCAGGAGATGAGAGAAGTGTTTTGGTTTAGAAATCTTAAAGTCCAAATATTTTTAATATTTTAATTAAAACAAATCTTAAAGTTGTTTAAACAGAACCGATTAAGATCCCACGGTTTCGTCATCCCGACACCGTTTTTTCATCGAATTCACTTAGTCCAGATAAGTTTGCTAAACTCAACTGAATGAGTTTGACACTTTCATTTAGACTGTGGGAAATCCCGTTAGCAACACGTGGGTTACATCATCCGAGGTATTCCCGATCATTCAACGAGACGTTTTAATTTAGTTGCAATTGTAGTTTTGTTGTTCTGTTTGTGATTAAATTTTGAGTTGTTTTATATTTTGGAATGTTGTGGCGGTGAATTTTATCTTGTGGTAACTTTTAATTTAGTTTTACTTTGTTTTGTGGCTATCCTAAAGGTTTTGGTTTTCATGCAACAATCTTGTTTAACATGCAAGAAGAGTAAAACGCAGTATAGGTAAACAAAATGCAATATAGTAAATTACAATAACATAAAAGCGTACCTGGAGGGACTTCCCGTCATCCCAAGCTACACTTTAAAACACATATTAAAGAATTTAAATATTTCAACAAGTACCTAGATAAAGACTAAAGGAAGGGTTTTGGTTGTCTACTAGAATCCTAATCCTATAGCTAGTCATTTCCTATGACGTCTAGGTTCTTTTGTGTTTTGTTAAGGATGATTTTCTTCATCAAAGAACAATTAAGTTCAGTTGTTCTTCTAAAACATCTCGTCATATTGAGAAAGTGCTTAGGACGAGTCCTAAACATCTTTTCAATACTTCTGAGATTATTTTGAGTCCAAATGAATTTTATTGTACTGGAGAATTAATCATCCAAGAATTCAATTAAATTTTGCTTCTTGCTCAGTGAACTAGGATGTTTGATTATCCTATGAGTGAAGTGACATTTCACTTAGCGCTTCATTTAAGAGTTATGATAATCTAAAGCTTTCAGGGGCAAGTTAATTTGTTAAAGATTTTAATGATTTGATGTAAAAGGTTGATGATTTACTTTAATGTGATTTAATTATAAAATTTTAATCAATGATTTTAAGTTTGGAATAATGTTTGATTCATTTAAGTTAAACTTTTCATAAATGATATCAATATTTCATGTTAATTTAAATTTTAGATTTAACTTAGGTTAAAAGAGGTATTCAAATTATTATTTATTAAATTTTGACGATTTAATTAATTTAATTTTTTTACATTATGTTTTAAGGTGAGTTGTCTTAAAATTAGTTAAAATTTGTAATTTTTTGATGATTTTAAATTAGTTTCAAATATTTTAATTTACTTTTTAATCATTTAACATTTTAGGCTTTAATCAATTATTAAAATATTTAATGATGTAGGTTTTAAGAATTATTTACCTTTAATCATTTAATTATTAATTCCACTCATCCTCTTAAGTTTAAATATTATTAGGTGATTTACTTAGAGATTTTTAAATTAAAGAATCAATATCCTCTTAAGTTATATCCCCATTTTAATAATCCAATTTCAATTAATCTTCCAAAATTTAAATCACTCAATTAATTAAAGTTTCAATTTTGGGTTTATTAAAGTGATTAATGGGTTCCTACCCTTTGATTTCCTAAAGTTTCAATCATCTGAGAGAAAATTAAAATCAGATATTTTACCCCCATTTTGATTAAACCTAAAGTTTTAATTAGGGGTTAAAATCTTTTAATTACCTTTATGCCCCTTTAAGCTTATTTATTTTATAACTCATTAAATTAAGCTTAAATGAACTTAAGATTTTTATGCCACTTCACTCACATGTCAATTAAGACATTAGAGGAGAAAATGTGATTTTTCTGAATTTAATTTATTTATATAATTATTTTTAATGGAAAATAAGGGTTTTTAAAGAAAATTTACCAACACGACCAAGATAAAGTTTCTGTCCTTAAGAAAATTATGGAGTGTTCCTAATTACTAGAGGACCACTTGGAACAATTTTGGTGATTTATCCAATTATATTTTATTTATTATAATTATTTTAAGTTTTGGAGTGTTAATTAATTATAAAATAAAATAAAAGTTAAAAAATGAATTTTATATTTTTCAAAATTCCCTCTGACCTCAAGAAAGTCAGAGAAATAAATTTTATATTTTTATGAGTTTTCTTTGATTTATTAGAATTAATTTAGTGGAAAAGGCTAGAAAATATTTTTTTAATTCAAAAAATTGTTTTAAGGCTTTGAAATCAAATATCTTAACCTAGAGAATTAAGAAAAATATTTGATTGGTTCCTAAGTGATTAGGGGACCAAATATGACATTTTTATGATTTTTATTATTTTTGTAACTTTTATTATTTTTTAATTATTAAAAATATTAAAACATGCTTAAAAATGAAAGTTCTTAGAAAATTCCAATTTTATTTTTCTTAGACTCCTCCAATACCAGAGAAGTCCCAAAATCAATTTGGTAAATTTTTTAAATGTATTTTTGAGGTTATGAATTTTTAAAGTTTAATTTTGGTTATGGGACTTAATTAATCCATTTAGTGGGGTAAAACATTTCCAATTGACTTCAAATTTTTATGTGAGGGACCCTTGATCCTAAAGATCAGTGGAGAATTATTTTCAAGTCATTTTAATGTGTGATTAACTCTAATTAATTAAAGTTCAATTTAGAGTGGTTAGACCAATTAGGATTATTTTTAAGGAATTAAATTAAACCATAATTTTCCTAGGGTCCTCTGGTCCTAAGAAACTTCACCAAATTTTCCTGAAATTTTTTAAGCAACATGCTAATTTTTCTTGAATTTAAATATCAAAAATAGTGACATAAACTTTAAAAATACATAACTTGTCATAGGGATGGCCTCTGACCTTGAAAAATTTCATGAATGTTCCCAAGATCAGAGGCTTCAAAAGCCTTATGGTCTCATGCCATGGTGAAATGTCTATGCAAATGGAGAATTAAAATACTGAAATGAGTAAATAATTAATTAAAAATAAAATACTCATCGAAATAACTTGATTTCTTTTCCAAATTATTCTCCTCTATTCACTGAGCAAGAGGGTATTTTTCTTTTATTTTTATGATTTTTCTATGCAAAGATATGAATTTTTGAAGTTTCTGGTATTTAATTAAATAAAAATAACCTAATTTCCTACTTAAACCAGTCAGCGCCGCGTCAACCTCGGCGGCTCCGAAGCCCTACATGTCACGCTCCCATTCGACACCACTACCTGAGTTAGCAGCCACGCGTCCAGCGATCCCGCTCCGTCTTCTGGTCCGACTTGATCTCCGCCGTTCAACCGATACACAATCGATCGGATGGCTCTTGGTCATCGTCTACGACTGGTGCATCCCGTGAGCTGTCGACCTTCTAACCCTAAGATCTCTCTCTTGTTTCTAGCCTGATTTTCAGCTGAGAAATTGGACTCAGCTGGGGGGATTCAGGGCAGGAGAACAGTGGGGTTCTTCTTCTCTAGGCTGGGAGAAGCTCTGGGAGTGATTTGGTGAGGTTTTGTTGAGAAAAATGCAACACTTTTTAGCACCTTTCTCATGGCCGAGAATAGGTGTTTAAATGGCCAGGGCCATTGGGCTGAGCTAGGGCTCAATTGGTGGGTGGATTCCACTGCTTAGGTGGAGGGCAGTGGAAACTCCAAAGTTTGATTTGACTGAGGTGGCCAATTGGGTGAGTTTGGGTTTGTTTCACTTGGTGGTGGCTCTCGGTTTTGACCCCCTCCGGCGGCTAGGCCGGCCGGCAAGGACAAGGGAGCTGGCCATGGGTCAGGTCAACCAAGGAGTAGGGTTTAATGGTGATAAACCAGGCAAGGGGGATTTTGGGTGAGGCAAAAGGTGGATTTGTCCATTTAAGGGAAGAGATCCCTTAAAATGGGGAACCCTTGGTCCATGGCTCACTTAGCTTGGGCTAGGTGGATCTAGGGTGGTTCCTAGGGTTTACTTAGTGGCTGTAGATAGGTTGGTTTAGCCACATTTGCTTCAATTTGGTTTGGTTTGGTCATGGGTTCAAATTGGCTTATTTGGGTTTGGGTTGGGCTAACTTGAGTTTGGTCTTGATTTAGGCCGATGTGTCTTGAGCAATTTTGAAGAGATGATTTCCATGAAGAAGTTTCATGAAGACATGGAGAGGTTTTGAGTTCAATTGGAAGGTCAATTTGGTGGATTTTGGTATTTTGGTTAATTTAGGCAAGGTCGAATCAATTTGGGCCCAAGTTGGGTTAAGGTGGGGTTTAGACCCAATTGAAAGTTTCAAATGGTCTAGAGGAATGTATTGAAGAGTTCCCAATATCAATTGGGAACAAATTTCAGGGTTTGGCTAATCAATTTTGGTAGGTTTAGGGCATGGGTTCACTTTAGGCTAAAATGGGGGTATTTTTGGTTTTCAAATAGATTAGGTTAAGCTTAGGCTTAAATTGGGGCAATTGAAAGTTGCATAGGTTTCATGGGAATGTTATGGGAAGTTTAGGACTAAAATTTGGGGAAAAAAAAGTTGGTATTAGGTTAATTGGGGGTTTTGGATTAATTAGGCAAAATTGGGGATTTTGGATTTCAAATGGAATTAAACTCAAATATGAATCAAAATGGACTTGGATTTGATTTATATTGATAGTAATGATGTTGAATTAAATTTTATAATTGAAATTGGGCAAAATTGAGGTCAAATGGGTTGGTTTGGTGTGACATTGGGTCCATTTAGGATAAAATGGGTCAATTTGGGGATTTTGATAAAAGTGGGGTATTTTGGAAAAATTAGGCTATGGTGTAGTTGAAGAAAATGAAATTGGAAATATTTGGGATTTTTTGGAATTTCATGGGAATTTTTGTAATTTATGGATTTTTTGTGCCAAAAGGGTATTTTAGGGTATCAAGAGGTTATTTGGAGAGTATTAGGGTATTTTGGTGGATTTAAAAGGTGGGGGTTGTTTCAAAGTGATATTTAGGATTTTTGGGAATTTTGGGTAATTTTTTGGGAATTTTGAAAAAATTGGGGCAATTATGTAATTTTAGGTAGGTTTGAAGTACCCAATGTCAAAACCAGGCATTTTAGCAAAAGTCGAATTTTGATCATGATGAAGCTTAAAGTGAGCCATGGACCAAGAAATGTCCATTTTAAACATCTCATGGGTTGTACCCAACCCTCTTAGCTAAAGAGCTAGGGGTTTGGACTTAGCCACATGAGTGTTCCAATGAACTAGGGGGAGAAATGGGTAAGGATGGTGTGTGTGAGAGTGCAGTGTGTGTAAGTCAGACCTCACCAGGACCAGGCCACCCAAGGTAGTCCTAAGGCTTGAACAACCTTATAGGAGCTCACTATTGGTTCCCCATATGGTGGTCTTAACCTTCTAAGGTGATTCAGAGGTTTGCGACCATCCAGTGGGATCCCGAGAGGAGTCAAGAAGTAGCTGAATTGCCAAAGGGTGGGTCCCAATTCTAGTCTTCTAGGAAAGTCAAGGAGAAAACCTTATGGCTAGATCCTTAGAAGTACTAAGGAGAGAGCAAAACTCACCAAAAATGAGGTCAAAAAATGGACCCCCATTAGGTGTGGTGTGCTAACCAAGCACACCACGCGTATTGGCGTTGACCGAAGAGATCAACAAAACCAACACAGACGTCTAAGTGACACACTTAGAACAAAGCGTAGAATAATTTCGCTGGGGAGTGTTGAGTAAATCTCCAAGACTGAAGATTCTTGAACTCTCATTGGGGAAAAAGGAGGTGAAGTCCAAATCATAAGACCTGGAGAGATTCGATTTTAGATCCGTTTCATTTTTTATTTCAAGTTTCAATTTTGAGTTTGAAATTGATTTGAGTTTCAATTTTAGTTAAAGTTCGATTTAAGATTGATTTTAAGGTGGATTTCGTTAAGATTTAAAATTTGAAATGAGAACTAGAACCTAGGTTCCAACATTGGAACTTGAAAGAGAACTAGAATTTAGGCTCTAGCCTCGACGAGGAGAGTTGGAATTTAGGCTCCAACCTCAGAAAGAAGATCAGAATTTAGGTACTGATCGAAAGGAATGAGGACCGGAATCTAAGTACCAGCCTCAGAGAGAGAATTGGAATTTAGGTACCGACCTCACAAAGGATGAGAATCAGAATTTAGGTACTGATCTCGAAAGAGATGAGAATTGAAATTTAGGTATCAATCTCAAACAGAGAGTCAGAATTTAGGTACCGACCTCACAAAGGAGAGAACTGGAATTTAGGTACCAGTCTCGAAGAAGAATCGAAATTTAGGTATCGATCTCGAAAAGAGAGTCGAAATTTAGGTACCAACCTCGCAAAGGATGAGAACTGGAATTTAGGTACCAGTCTCGAAGGAGAATCAAAATTTAGGTATCGATCTCGAAAAGAGAGTCAGAATTTAGGTACCGACCTCGCAAAGGATGAGAACTGGAATTTAGGTACCAGTCTCGAAAGAGAATTGAAATTTAGGTATCGATCTCGAAAGGAGAGAATTGAAATTTAAGTATCAATCTCAAACAGAGAGCCGGAATTTAGGTACCGACCTCAAAATTTCAGGAGTGCGAAAAAGTTTCTCGGAAGAGTGCGAGATTAGCGTACACTGAGATCAGGATGCCTTAGCGGTCTTATACCCAAGTCAAAGGATTAGAATGCGAAAAAGTTTCTCGGATAGGATGCGAGATTATGGACACCGAGATCAGGATGCCTTAGCAGTCTTATACCCGAGTCGGAGGATTAGAGTGCAGAAAATTTTCTCGGATAGGATGCAAGATTTAGCGGACATCGAGATCAGGATGCCTTAGCAGTCTTATACCCAAGTCAGAGGATAAAAGTGCGGAAAAGTTTCTCGGATAGAATGCGAGATTTAGTGGATACTGAGATCAGGATGCCTTAGCAGTCTTAAACCCAAGTCGGAGGATTAGAGTGCGGAAAGTTTCTCGGATAAGATGCGAGATTTAGCGGACACCGAGATCAGGATGCCTTAGCGGTCTTATACACGAGTTGGAGGATTAGAGTGCGGAAAAGTTTCTCGGATAGGATGCAAGATTAGGGACACCGAGATCAGGATGCCTTAGTGGTCTTATACCCCAGTCAGAGGATTAGAGTGCAGAAAAGTTTCTTGGATAGAATGCGAGATTTAGCGGACACAGAGATCAGGATGCCTTAGCGGTCTTATACCCGAGTCGGAGGATTAGAGTGCGGAAAAGTTTCTCGGATAGGATGCGAGATTTAGCGGACACCGAGATCAGGATGCCTTAGCGGTCTTATACCCAAGTCGGAGGATTAGAGTGCGGAAAAGTTTCTCGGATAGGATGCGAGATTTAGTGGACACCGAGATCAGGATTCCTTAGCGGTCTTATACCCAAGTTGGAGGATTAGAGTGCGGAAAAGTTTCTCGGATAGGATGCGAGATTTAGCGGACACCGAGATCAGGATGCCTTAGCGGTCTTATACCCTAGTCGGAGGATTAGAGTGTGGAAAAGTTTCTCGGAAGGAGTGTGGATTGACGGGAATTCAGAAGAGAGAATCGAAATTTAAGTATCAATCTCGAAAAGAGAACTGAAAGTTAGGTACCAGTCTTAGAAGGATGGAAACTGGAATTTAGGTACCAATCCCAAAAGTTGGTATTGATTTGGTTTTGAAGATTCTGTGGAAATTTTAGTTTAGTGGAAGACTAGAATGAGACATGAAAGTGTTTCACATCCCAAGAGAGTTGATTGAAGATTGATTGTTTGGCGAAGGATATGATTCCATGCCATCAGAACCAAATCAAAAATTTTGTGGTTCTTTGTCAGTAGACTCAGTCAGCCTTCTCAAAAAGGGGGGAGAAATCGCAGAGAGTCGAAAAGATTTCGAGAACAGCCAGAGGCTGGGGATATCGGATTCGGAGCCTCGCTTCATTATTCATTGCTTTTAGTGATTTGATTTTGTTTTAGTTTCGTTTTCGATTGAAATTTCACTTTGATTCGGATTTTCATTGATTTACTTGGTTCACATCTTGAAGTTTTAAGTTGATCTGTTTTGAATTTTGGTTTGTGTTTTATTCAGACTTTGAATTCAAATTTTGTTTTGTTGTTATTATTTCATTCAAATCGTTCTTCGTCCAACTTTCTTTTTAAACCGAATTAAACTCAGGTCTGGTGGCGTTTGCAGTAAATTGCACAAAACTAAAGGTAAAACCCAAAGTTCATCTCCATTAAAATGTTGAAGATACATCGGGTGATTTCATCAAAACATTTCTGATGACATCCTTCTGAAAACAAACTTTTACAAAAGTTCATATATATATCTGAACACAGACTGCATCGATATCTCCGTGTATTCTGACAAAATTGTCTGTTTGATTCATCCATGACTGAAAAGTAAACTACATAGATAATAACATCACCTTCTAAGACACTTTCCGGAGGAGAATCCCACGTAAGTGTATTCTAGAGGTGTGCTACTACTATGTAGCCTACAGCTCGTAGGGCTGCAAATTCTCTAGTTCTGGATCTGGTTGGAAGTAGACTGGAATTTTATTCTCATCCATCCTTTTGAAGGTGATGGAGATTCGCTTGTAGGGAACTCCCGGTATGCAGTGCTTCGCTACATCTGCACCATTTCCTTGTAGCACGAGAACAGAGCCTACCGGTAGAGGTATCTCCACCGGCCCTCGGAATTCTCCGGGGCCAATTATCCGGAGTTCTGTCCCGACCATGACGTTGCATTGGTTGATGAAGGAAATGGTACTAAAGGGCCTTACAAAATCATGATGATCTGTGTGAGGTGGAATGCAGTCTCCTTCTGCATAGATGTTGATAATACGGTATTCGGTATGCAATCAGCGGGTAGGACTCGCCAAGCCACCATCCTTTTTATCATTTTCTTAATTAAAACCGACATTGGATCCACTTCATCGTAGCAGAGTATCCCTGGCGGATTTCCTTTCTTATCATCAGCAAAGTTGTGACAGCATCCAAATTGGATAGTAATCCTCCCCTTACCTCTTTTCCATTTCTTTCGCTCGGAGTAGGTCCTACTACGTAATCGTCCAGCACGACCCTATTTCTTCAGTTCATTGACGTAGTCTACAATTTCACTCTGCTCGTAGTGAGAGAAAACATCTGTATGTAACTCTAGCCATTCCAGGATGTTGACATATCTGCTCTGATTCTCTGAAAGTATTCGAAGTGCCGCTTCCGCACCCTCTGGATCATCTCCAATTCGTGCTCTGAAATTATCTGCAGCTGTCGGGGTCTAGTGACGTACTACGGGATATATGGATCCACACCGTTACGCTCTCCTGGGATCGTCACTATTTCAGGTGTAGGCTCTGCAGTAACCTTCTCCAGAACAAACTCTGCTATGGTGCTCCTGAGGACTGGCCTCCTTGAGGTAACTGCCACGGCCGTCGGGGTTTCTTCCTTGTTCTGCTCTTCTGTTAATTTCTTCAGCATCATGGTGATACGACAATTCTTGTTTCTTCTCTGAGTTGGGGTCAGGGTGGCTTTCCTCTCTCCCTGAATCTCGGTAGGAGCAGCACTGACAAGCTTTCCTCCTGCGGACGTTATCACTGATTTCATCTTGTATTGATCTTCCTCTTCTTGTTCGCATCTTGGGGAGCCTTCTTGTTGAGCCTCATCATTGTCTTCCCACGGGACTGCTCAGGATCGACAACAGTCCAAGCAGTTTCCTCATATTCCAACTCCAGCTGTGAAAGGTCTGAGCCAACCTCTATCACAGCGTCAGCTTTAAGCTCTTCTTTGTTAAGTACAAGACTTACGCCATCCTTAAAGTTTAAGAACAGCTGCCCGTTCGACATTTCCCTGAAAAGAAAACAAGGAAAGGATCAGGGGCTGTACTCAGGACGAGAACAATAAGAAAATTTACTTATTAGTGAAAGAAATCTTATTTAATTATTTTGAATTTTATAAGAGTAAGAGAAGATAAGAAAGATCAGGAGTGAGCTGGGCTCGAAAGGAAGAGTCAAAATTTCATTTTTACTTCAATTGCATATGTTTTCCTTTAACACACATTTTTATTTATGATTTACTTTTTTTTTATCATTCATTTTCTTTCGGGTTCGGATCCAGTTATAAGTGATTACTCTACCCGTGCTTCTAGGAATGAAATTTCATTCTTTGAAACATCAAGTCGCGTAATACTTCTTTAAATGCCGTCCATTGATTGGAAGCATAAATCGTTCTCCACGGCAATTCACAAGCTGGTAAGAACCTCCTGAGTAGACTGTCTCGACCACCAACGGCCCCTCCCAAGTCAACTCAAATTTACCTCCTATCTTGCGGTGTGCAAGAATAGGCCTTATGAGAACTAGGACCAAGTCGCCGACTTTGAACGTCCTTGGGTGGACCAGTTTGTCGTGGGCCTGGATCATCTTAGCTTGATACAGTTACAGATTCTGTTGCGCTGCAAGTCATTTTCCTTCCAAGTTTTGCAATTCTTCCAGCCGTAGTCTGGCATTTTCTTCTGTAGTGATCTTGTTCGTAACTGCAATTCTGAGTGATGGGAGCTGAACTTCCAAGGGCAGAACTGCCTCGGACCCGTACACTAAAGCGTAGGGCGTAGACTGAGTGGGAGTCCTGAAATTTGTTCTGTAGGCTCATAAGGCTTCTAACAACTTCTCGTGCCAATTTCTTTTGTTGTCATCTAAGGTTTTCTTTAAGATTTAGACGAGAGTTTTATTAAAAGCCTCGGCCAAGCCGTTTGCTCTTGGTTAGTTGATCGTTGAATAGCGCCAATCGATCCCGTGTCTGCTGACAAAACTATTGATCTTCGTGCTTCTGAACGTGGACCCATTATCTGAGATAATTCTGCGCTGTACTCTGAAGCGGTAGAAGACCTGATTCTTGAAGAATTGTATCACGTAATGAGCTTTCACTTCCCTGAGCGGTATGGCTTCTGCCCACTTGGAAAAGTAGTCTGTAGCTGGGAGAATGAAGCGATGTCCTCTTGAAGAAGGCGGTTCTATCAGACCCACAATATCTGTGCCCCAACATTCAAATGACCATGAAGCGATTGTCAGATGTAGCACATTTGGAGGTTGATGTAGAACCACTCCATGCACTTGGCACTGGTGACAACTCTTGGCGACCTTCATGCAGTCGGTCATCATTGAGGGACAGTAGTACCCTAGTCTCTTAATCTTCATTTTCATCTTCGGACCTGACTGATGAGCGCCACAACGTCCTGAATGAACCTCTTTAACAATTTCACGAGCCTCGGACCCGCTCAGGCACCTTAGCCACATCTGATCGAAAGACCTTCTGTATAATGTATTGTTTATTAATGCATAAGACAAAATTCTTTTCTTAATATGATGAGGTAATGACTTATCGTCCAGTAGATTTCCTATTCGCAAGTAGTCTATTAGTGGTCGACGCCAGTCTTCTGCATTTTCTGTTACTGCTGCAACTGTTTTTTCTTCTTTTTCTGATTTGTGTATCGTGTCCATGTCGAGCTGTGAGAAAACCTGACGTCCCTGAACTGACATTTCAACTGATTCATCCTGTAAACAGGCAAACTCTTTTGTGAGGCGGGGTAACGCATCTGCAAGAGCATTTTCTTTTCTTGGAATCATGTAGATCGTTACATTCGGAATCTGCTCCAATAATTTCATGGCATACTGAAAGTACTGCTCGAGTCTCGGTTTCAGAATTCTGTACTGTCCGGTGATCTGCTGAATGATCAATTGCGAATCTCCATAGATGTTGATATTTGTTATACACATATGAATGGTTAATTCCAATCCTGTTATGAGGGCCTCGTATTCTGCTTCGTTATTCGTACACGGTACTGTTAGGTGGTAGGAGTATCTTAACATACCCCACTCCGATGTTATAAAGATTAGTCTGATTCCTGCCTTACCGGGCACTATCATTTGCGATTCTCTGTCTTTTTGTGCTGATGATGCTCCATCGAAGTACAATTCCTAACGCTGATCATCGGGGTCTTGTAAGCTCATTATCTGCTCGTCTGGCAAGTCGTCATTGAGTGGCGATTCTGCCGGCAAAGGATGTGCTGCGAAGAAGTCTGCTAGGACTTGCCCCTTTATGGCACGAAGAGGAATGAAAGTTATATCAAATTGCAATAGTATCATCGACCACCTGGCAAGTCTTCCAGAAAGCATCGGGCGGGTCATTAAATATTGCAACAGATTAACTTTCGAAATAAGGTTGCCCTTATGAGAAAGCATGTAGTGCCTGAGCTTTTGAGCGGCGAAGATCAGGGCCAAACAATGCTTCTCAATTGGAGGGTACTTTACTTCCGTCAGAATCAGACGACGAATTAAGTAGTAGAGAGCATTTTTTTTTACCCTCATCATTGACCTGGGCTAACAGGGCTCCAAGGGAGTCGTCTAAAGCTGCGGTATAAAGTATCAACGGTCTACCTGTGACTGGGGCTGCAAAGATAGGAGGTGTCATTAGATATTGCTTAATGTCCTCAAAGGCCTGTTGGCATTTCTCTTCCCAAACGAATTTGGTATCCTTTTTAATTAATGCTGAGAAGGGCTAACACCTACCTGACAAGTTCGAGATAAAGCGTCAAAGATATGCCAATTTTCCTTGAAAGGATCGTAGTTGTTTCAAAGTTTTGGGAGGTGGCATTTCTAAGATAGATTTAATCTTTTCCGAATCGATTTCAATTCCGCGATGTCGGACAACAAATCCTAAGAATTTCCTGGAGGTGACGCCGAAGGCGCATTTTAAGGGGTTCATCTTAAGGTTATATTATCTTAGTCACTCGAAAACAATTCTCAAATCATACAAGTGATCATCTTTTAGCTTGCTTTTGATGACCACATCATCCACATAGCACTCGACTTGGTTGTGAATGAGATCATCAAAAATCCTCATCATTGCTCTTTGGTAAGTTGCTCCTGCGTTCTTCAATCCGAAAGGCATTATTGTGTAGCAGTAAACTCCGATTGGCGTTCTGAAGGCTGTGAGTTTCTCATCTTCTGGTGCCATCTTTATCTGATTATATCCTGAAGATCCATCCATGAAAGAGAAGATTTCATGTGTTGACGCGATGTCGATCATCAATTCTGGAATTGGTAGCGGAAATTCGTCTTTTGGGCATGCTTTATTCAAATCTCCGAAATCCACGCAGATTCTGATATGTCCATTCTTCTTTCTGACCGGTACCACGTTGGCTAACCAAGTTGGGTACTGCTCTTCACGGACAAATTTAGCATCTATTAGCTTCTTAACTTCAGCTATTACTTGTTGTTCAATCTCTAGACGCATTCTTCTGGGAGCCTGTCTGACTAGAACGACAGTGTGATCCACTCCTAACTTGTGAACTGCGACATCTGGAGCTAATCCCGACATTTCGTAATAACTCCAAGCAAAGCAGTCCTTGAATTCCATTAATAGTTTGATTATTTCTTCAGAGTCTTCTTTATTGAGTAAGGAGCTAACAAAGGTCGGCCTAGGCTCTTCGCTAGTACCTAAGTTAACTTCCATTAACTCATCTATTGTAGATTTAATTTCTTCTTCAAATTCTGGCGGAGCATCTCCGATTGGTAGATCTTCAAGATTATCTGAGGTTTCCAAGCAGTCTTCATTAGGCTCACTAGCGATAACAAGACAAAATCCTGTATCATCAACTGGTCCTACTGTGCTGAATCCAAGACCATGTTTTGAATTGGGAGGTCGACTGGCATTGTTCCATAACTTTTCAAAGTGTTGTGATTGGCCTTTTGACCATTGCTTAGGCAAAATACCGCGTTGAATTAAATTTTGAACACAGGGAGAATACCACTCAAAAGGCAATTCCATTAATTCAGAAGAAGTAACATCTTCAAATCATACATCATTTTCAGTTTTGGAAGAAGAAGCACCACGGTAGAACTTGATTGGCTTAGCACCACCACCATGCACTTCCTTGACCGCCATACCCTTGATTTTATTAGAATCGATCGGGGTCAGGGTCATAGTATGCACATAGTGGTTAATCTTTTCGTACATTGATTTGTATTCTTCATTCTTTTCATCTTCGAGAGAGATCTTGAACTGTGGTTTCTTCTGATTTATTTTTGTTGCTTTATTCTTGATTTCTTCTTATTCTTCAGAGCTATTCTCCCAATCAACATCGATGACCGGTTTCTTATGTTCAACTGTTCCACTGTTTCTTTCTCGACCTCGTCCCCAGCCACGACCTTGGGTGCGAGTTCTGGAGAAACCTTCACCATCTCGTCGTAAGGGAGTGGTGAGTAACTGTTGAACTAGGATTTTAGGTTCTTCATCGTCTCGTGCTTCTTTTCCTTGATTTGGTATAGCATTTTTGGAGAAGATTGTTTTCTTCGGGGGTGCGTAGTAAGCTGCATCTTTGTGGATTCCGATTTCATGCACGAAGAATGGTTGCAAATCACCTTTGATACATTGTTCTTGTCCTCCTTCATAGTACTTTATACACTGGTGTAGAGACGAAGGTACCATCCGGTTCTCATGGATCCATGGCCGGCCCAGTAGAGCGTTGAATGATGTCTCAGAATCAATTATGTGGAACTTTACGGTTGTCTTGGCTAATTCACCGATCTTCATTAACAGTGTTATCGATCCAAGAGCTCTTTCTCCTTTCTGGTTGAAGCCTCTTAGCATCAACTTGTCTGCCTCGAGATCACGGGCGTCAATCTCTAAATAGGCTAGCGTTCGAAGGTTCATTATATTAATTGACGCTCCTGAATCGACTAGCACCCTGGAGAGTGTGAACTTTCCAATACTGACTGAAATGTACAATGGTCGGTTGTGATCTGCTGTTCCAAGTAGTAAATCATCGTTCGTGAAGGTAACACCACGCTGTCCTTTCAATGAGCAAACCTTGTCGAAGGAATTATCAGCCATTTGAGCTAAGAAAATTTCTAGATCAAGCAAGGCCTTGACCAGAGATTCTCTCATCTCCTTTGACAGGATCAGAGCGTCGTAGATGCTCAGTTTGGCTGGTAGCTTCCTAAGATGGGCTAGCACATTATAATCCACTTTGTTATCGCACTCTTCAGTTTCTTTATGAACGGGCAATTCTTCTGCTGGGGTTGGCTCTTCCTGAGCAACCACCTGCTTTCCCTTGTCCTTTGGGCCCAATCTCGGAGGTAAGACCTTTCCGCTTCTTAGGTTGACTTCAGTAATTTCCTCTGAATCTACTGGTGTCTCTTCTTGAATCGGAACGACTGGCCCTTCTGAAGTCACCTCGGCGTCTGACAATTCTAACTTTATCTTGATCGGAGCTCCTCGGAATTCACAAATAGACTCGTCACTTACTGAACTTTCGTAGCTATTCTTGTGAATGTCCTCCTCTTCGTCGTGGTTATCTAAGTTTTGTATGATTTGAGAATCGTTACTCGTATCAAAATCGAGATTCGGATGAGGTTGGTTGTCGTTAGTTACGTAATTGTTAGAAACAGTCAAAACGTAGCCAACACCAAAACTCTTATCATTATAAGATCCCACCGGGGCGAGCAAATAATCATACAGAGTTAGAGGTTCGAGGAATTTCTCCCCCGAATCAGAAACAACCATCCTAGAAAAAGCAGCCCTTAGTCTACCTCTCGGAACCTCAGTCTTCTCTTCTTCCACGATCTTCTCCACCTTCTGGGGTGGTTCTTCAATCACTAGCGATAGGGCCGGCTTGGCAGGTTTCAAACTTTGAGTTAAAGCGCACACCGAAGCGGTCTGGATGTGATCCAAAATTTTCTTTGATGACTTCGTCCAGACAGTACTCCATCCATCGTTGGTCGTGTACGGGTCGATCAGAACAATAGGCTTTACCGAGATAACATTGACGGAACCTCCTTTTTGGGGTTCCTTCATGTATTCCTTCGGGATTGTTATGTTCCCTTGTCAAAGGTTGTTCTCGAGCCAATTCTTGAAAGTGAAGTAGTCTTCGATTTTATGTCCGAGCATCCTGTGGTAGGGACAGTAGTTTGGATGATCCTTCTTGTCGACTTCCTCTGGCCTTCTGGGTTCTGGTAGTTGAAAATCGGGCGTCTTCATCAAACTGTGAAACATCTTAGCCACTGCCTCAGTCTTGAAGGGGTACTCTTTGTTCAAATGTTCCTTCAGGGGACGGAACGGACGAGGTGGCGGCTGATCATACCGCGACGACTGATAACTTGGTCGAGGCTGAAAACTCTGCTGAGGCTGATAATTCTGTTGAGGGTGTTGATAAGTCTGTTGCGGCTGCTCTGGCCGTCTTTGCACTGGCTATTTACCTTTGTCCACTGCTGCGACGGTTCCGGATTTCTTCTCGAATGCTTTTACGGGTTAGCTGTTTTTCTTCCTCTTGCAGGCTCCCGGCCTTACTAAGCAACTTCTCGAAAGTTTTAATGGTGAATCCTTTAAGGAGAAGTGCTATCGGGCCATGGATACTCTTAAGCAAGATACCGACCGCATGCTGTTCCTGAAGCTGTGGTTCACACTTTATGCTCAGGTTCCTCCATCGAAGTATGTAATCTACCAAAGTTTCGTTCAATTTCTGTTGCTCCATGACTAGATCACAGATAGTGATGTGGTGCTGAGCTCCGGCAAACCGCTTAACGAAGAGATTTTCCAATTCTCCAAATGTCTTGACTGATCCATTCGGCAATTCTGCATACCAGTCGAAGGCGATCCCTGACAAACTACTGACGATCTGTCGGAAAAGCAAAGCGTCGCTCCCGCCTGCATTGCAGCAACTGGCATGAAAATGTGCGTCATGTTGCCGGGGTTTTCCCGTTCAATCAAAATTCTTAAACAGAGGTGGCACAAAGCCCTTCGGGTATTGGACTGCACCAAATTCTTCATGGTAAGGTCTACCCGTCTGAATAGATCTTCCATTCTTAGACTGAGCTAAGGCTTCTCGCACATGCTGTTCTACCATGCTCTTAATATCCTTTTCGGGAATCATGTTCTGTGCAGAATCTTTCTTCAGATGATCATCTCTGTTAACAGATGTAATCTCTTTTCCTCCATCTGCAATATGGATGATCTTCGGGGGTGTCTCTTTCTGAGGCTGGGCCTGACTCTTGAGAGTGGCTAAGGCGGAAGCCATCTCTTCCATCCTTTTCGCCATCTGGGAAATCGTATAATCTCTTTCCCGAAGCTGTGCTCTCATTAAATCTGGCTCATCTCTTTCTAAATCTGGCGGAACTCCCTACGAAGCTGACGATGCTCGTGTCTCAACCATGTTGACCTCAGCATACTCTTCATCCATGAATTCTGACGAATCCACTTCGTCCCTTAATTCTTCTCCTCTTTCTCTTGCTAGACGTCGGATGCCCATTCTTAGTTGCCCTATGACATCCTCAAGTGGCCTTTTCTGAACGATCTCATGGTTGTCACGAGACGACTGTTGAACCCCTATTTCAGAAGTTTCTTTTACTGCGGCACTCTCTTCAGATCTGGGATCTTCAGAAGACTTCTGTTTCTAGAATGTTCTGTTGGTATTGGTTCGGCAATAATAGGTCGCCACACCATCCTTCTTGTAACAGAAGATCTAGGACCAGCTGGTCTGTCGGCGGTGCGTAAGTAGGTGGTGTCCTCCCTAATATGGAGACCCGATACTACAACAAGTGAGCCTTCCTCGCTAGCTCGCACCTTTTTCTTTGGTCTTTCAGGGACAGTTGCAGGCTCTACTCGCGGACCGAGGTGATACTTAACTGGCACTCGTCCTATTCTTCTCAGAATCTCTGATACAGGACATCCTTCTCTTCTGGCTAACTTCTCCACTAGTGCTCGCAATCAAGTGAGCGGTGTAGCCTTGCTCTTTTTCTTCTTACTGTCACTGTAATATGGAGGTCGGGGTAACGCATCAACGATCTTTCTGGCATCTATTTCATCAGATGCAGCAAAGAGAGGGTGGAATCTATTTCCTTCCAACAGTGGTAAGTATTCTGGCGGTTCTTCCTCTTTCTCTTCGGGGATTTCTTCAAGACAGGCGGCTTCAGCTCCTCTGACCTTCTTGGTCTTAGCAAACTGTCGGCATATTTTTAGGTTATGTGTTTTATTTTGAAAAGGGGGTCGCCTACAGAAATTGTCGGCGTATTTTTAATATAATTTAAATAAATAATTTGAAAAGTAGTATTTGATTTTGAAAATAATTTTAAATTTGAAAATTTTAAGATATGAAATCAAGCCGATCTCACATCTCGAATAGTTTATATAAACGAGCGCCGCACCACAAACCGTGAATCTATCCCGAAGAATAGACACACTTGCTTGATGATGGGGCTCGATTAAATAAACTAGAAAGGTTTGTGCCATCCGTTTGGTCCGCGAACCAATTTTATAAGCCGACAAGTTCCCTCGTTTAATATGAAAACATTAAACGGGGTTTATATTACTCAGGTTCTTAAAGTTCCCTATAAGGGCAAGCCCCTATAGTTAATTACATCTTAAGTGACGGAAATCACCTATGAAAACTCTCGATAATAATCGGTAGTTCCGCTCTCAAGAATTTCAAAGTTTAAGTTTTCGAGGATTGAATCTTTGAATTTCAATAGGGAATGGATCAAATTTGGAACATTTTATTTTAGGAGTCCAAAGGAAGAAGGGTAGGAGAAATCACAGATCCAAAGCGAACTTTGGTAATTTCCCGACTATCCTATTGTTTGGCTTGAATTTAGGAAGGCCCTAATGTTTATTTAGTATTTTGATCCTGCCAATTTTAATTAGTTAGGACTTATATTTGTATGATAAAATCATACAAATAGCCTCGAAGATGTGAGGGTTTATATCGTATCGGACGACTACCTCGGCAATCCTAAGACCGGTTAGGGCTTAATTTACATGATATGATCATGCAAATGCCTAACGAAGAGTTGAGGATTTATGTTGCCCTAAGCAAACTACCTCGAAGTCCTATGGCTTGGTTATTTAATTCTAAGAAAGTTTCTGTCGATGTAGATTTCAGTTTTGTCGACGACGATGGCCGTGCTTGCCCACCATGCTCCGAGCTCCTTGTTGTTGTAGAGGTTTAGTTTTAGAAGTCATAAATCGGGAGATGAGAGAAGTGTTTGGTTTTAGAGAAAGTCTTCATTTCCATGTGTCTTTAATATTTTAATTAAAACGAGGTTTTAAGGTTGATTAAACGAACCGATTAAGATCCCACTGGTTCGTCATCAAGCACCGTTATTTTCATCGAATTCACTTAGTCCAGATGAATTTGCTAAACTCAACTAAATGAGTTCCGCACTTTCATTTAGGCACGTGGGAAATCCCGTTAGCAACACGTGGGTTACATCATCCGAGGTATTCCCGATCATTCGATGAGACGTTTTAATTTAGTTGTAGTTGTAGTTTTGTTGTTACTGTTTGTGATTAAATTTTGAGTTGTTTTATATTTTGAATGTTGTGGCGGTGAATTTTATCTTGTAGTGTCTTTTAATTTAGTTATGGGTTTCAGTTTTGGTTTTACGTCCTAAAGGTGTAGGTTTTCATGCAACTGTTGTTTATCATGCAAAAAAGGTAAAGTGCAACGCGATTAAATAAATTGTCGTAAATAAATCGCAATAAAATAAAAGTGTACCTGGAGGGTCTTCCCGTCATCCCAAGCTGCACTTAAAACACCGTTAGAATATTTAAGCATTTAAAGTAAGTTCCTAGGTAAAGCTAAGGGAAAGGTTATGGTTTTCTACCAAGTTCCTAATCCTATAGCTAGTCATCTCCTATGACGTCTAGGTTCTTGTGTTTTAGTTTGAGGACGATTTTCTTCATCAAAGAACAACTAAGTCAAATTGTTCTTATAAATATCCTATCATATTGAGGAAGTGCTTAAGACGAATCTTAAACATCTTTTCAATATTTCTAGGATTGTTTTAAGTCCAAATGAATTTAATTACACAAATGAATTAATCGTCCGAGAGTTTAAGTTTTGTTGTCTTGCTCAGTGAACTAGGACATTTGAATATCCTATAAGTGAAGTGTCATTTCACTTAACGCTCCGTTTAGGGGTTATGCTAGTAAGAGCTCCTAAGGGCAAAATGATATTTAATGATTTATGATTCAAATTTGAGTTCAAATTAATGATTTAAGTTTGGAATAGTGTTCAAGTTATTTTAGATTTATTTTTGAATTCATGTCTTTATGTTTAATTTAATTTAATTTAATTTAACTTAATTTAATTTTTAATTTAAATTAATTTAACTTAAGTTAATTTAATGTAATATGATTTAGTTTAATTTAATTTAATTTAATTTAATTTTAATTTAATTTACTTTTAATTTAATTTAATTTAATTTAATTTAATTTAATTTGATTTAATTTAATTTAATTTAATATAATATAATATAATTTAATTTAATTTAATTTAATTTAATATAATATAATATAATATAATTTAATTTAATTTAATTTAATTTAATTTAATTTAATTTAATTTAATTTAATTTAATTTAATTTAATTTAATTTAATTTATTTTAATTTAATTTAGTTTAATTTGATTTTTAATTTTTAATTTAATTTTTAATTTTAAAGGGATTTGTTTTGAATAATTTAACTTTAATTTAATTTAATGATTAAGCCTTTTAGCATTTTAAATCTTAAACTTGGATTATCATTTTAATTAGGAATTAAATATTATTGGGATGATTAATTTAGGGATTTTTAAATTAAAGAACAAATCTCCTCCTAATAATATCCCTATTTTAATAATTCCAATTTTATTATTCTTCCAAATTTAAATAATTATTTAATTAAGGTTTATTTCAATTATTTTAAATTGTTTAGTAGGTTTCTACCCTTTAATTATCTAAATTTCAATCATCCAAATCAGATTAAAATCAAATATTTTACTTATTAATTTTATTAAGCCTAAAGTTTTAATTAAGGGTTAAAATTTTAATTACCATTTTGCCCTTCAAGCCTAATAATTTCATAACTCACTAAATTAAGCTCAAATGAATTTGAAATTTTTATGTGACTTCACTCATATGTCAATAAAGACATTAGAGGAGAAAATGTGATTTTTCTGCATTTAATTTATTTATATAATTATTTTTGGTGGAAAATAAGGATTTCCAAGGAAAATTTAATAATATGACCAAGGGAAAATTTCTGTCCTTAAGAAAATTATGGCACATTCCTAATGACCAGAGGACCACTTGGACCAATTTTTGTGATTTTTTGAATTATATCTTATTTATTAGAATTATTTTAAGTTCTGGAGTATTAATTAATTTAAAAATAGAATATAAGTTGAAAAATGAATTTTATAATTTTTAAAATTCTCTCTGATATCAAGGATTCCAGAGAACCAAATTTTACAATTTTTTGATTTTTCTTTGATTTATTATAATTATTTTAGTGAAAATGCTAGAAAATACATTTTTTAATTTTAAAATTACCCTAGGGCTTTAAAATTTAATATCTCATTAAATAGACCTAAGAAAAATATGGGGTTTGTTCCTAAGTGATTAAATTTCAAAATATGACATTTTGGTGAATTTTATTATTTTTGTGATTTTTATTATTTTTTAATTATTAAAATATTAAAATAATACTAAAAAATTAACTTTTTAGAAAATTGAAATTTTAATTTTCTTAAATTCCCCTGATATCAGAGAGGCTCCAAAACCAATTTGGTGAATTTTTGAAAGGTATTTTGAAAGTTATGAATTTTTAAAGTTTAAAATGACTAAATGGCTTAATCAACCCATTTAGTAGGGCTAACCAAGTCCAATTGACTTGAAATTTTTATGGTGGGTTCCTCTGATCATAAAGGTCAGTAGAGAATTGATTTCAAGTCAATTTGATGTATGGTTAGCTCTAATTAATTAGGGGTCTATTTTGGGTGTTTAAGCCAATTAGGGTTATTTTGAGTGAATTAACTCAAATCCTATTTTTCCTAGGGTTCTCTGGTCATAAGGAACATTACCAAATTTTTCTAGAATTTATTTCACAACATGCTAATTTTTGGAATTAAAATACTCAAAACAGCCACATGCATTTGAAAAATCAATAACTTTTCACAGAGATAGCCTCTGACCTTGGAAAATTCAGGGAATGTTCCCAAGCTCGGAGGCTTCAAAGCCCTATGGTCTCATGCCATGGTGAATTGTATGAATGCATGGAGAATTGAAAATGTGCGGGGAGTAAATAATTAATTAAAAATAAAATGCTTGGACAAAATTAATTAATTTCTTTTCCACATTATTCTCCTCACGTTCACTAAGCAAGAGGGTATTTTTATTTTATTTTTGTGATTTTTCTACACAAAGATATGGATTTTTAAAGTTATCGGTATTTAAATAAATCAAAAAAAAATCCCTAATTTCCTACTTATCCACGCGGCGCCACGTCATCCTCGGCATCTCCGAACGACCACGCGGCGCGCTCCCATTCGACGCCGCCATCGACTCGGCTGCCGGGGCCCGCGGTTCACGCACCATCCGCCGGTCCGACGCAATCCGAGCCGTCCATCCGATACACGCGCGATCCGACGGTTCTCGGTCATCGTCTACGGCCGGTGCGATCCCGTGACCGTCCACACTCTAACCACTAAGAACTCGCTCGATTCTCGATGGATTTTCGTGTTCTTATGCTCTATGGATTCGTCTTGAAGAGACGAACACATCCATACGGTAAACATGCATTTAAATTGACTCAAATTAAAATGAGAATCTCTGGAAGCTCGGGAAGAAGAGGGAGTCCATACCTTTGCTCGGAGAAGTGAAGCTTCGATCTGAGAGTCGTGTCACCTTCGATTGGGTCCAAGTAAGCTCCGGATGAAGTCCCTTGGCTCAGTGAATTGTCTAGCTATGAAAGTGACCACGGCTCGATCACAAAGCTTGGAGGCCTGGAGCAAGCTGGGTGGCTCTGGAGATGGGGCTTTCGGTGGGAAACTTCTTCCTCGGTCCAGTGAAGGTGTAGGACCAATCAATTTGGGAATTGGCTCACTGTGAGGAGATGTCCTAGTTTTGGGTGAAATTTCGGTTGAGAAATTGGATTACGTCGATGGGGATTAGAGGCGAATTGACACCTGGGATCAACTTGCTCTAAGTGTGGAGTAGGGTTTGAAACAATTTTGCGCGAGTTTCGGCGAGGTTTTTGCAACTCTCTTCCATGGCCGTGAGGGGTCGGGTTTAAATGGAGGTGGTTGGAGAGCCTCGCGGGGATGGCCGAGGGTTGGGATCGAGCTGCTCCGGGCATGGGAAGAACAGTATGGTGGCCATTGGGCATGGGGCGGCTCGACGAAGGTGGAATTCCAAGGTTCGGCTCCTCCCCATGTCTCGGCCATGGCGTTTTCCGGCGGCCCAGGTGGCTGGCCGGCAGGCAAGGGTCACCCTCAAGGCCAGGGAGGTCAGGGATTGAAGTTAGTGAATTTAATTGGGTCTTGCCATGTGTAAAGGGGATGGCTTGGAATGGAATGAGGAAGAGGCCATTTTGGCTCCAAATGGGTCAACCCATCCTTTTGGGCTTGGTGCACCTCCCCATGGCTAGTTTGGGCTGAAGAGAAGGTGGTTTAGGTCGGCTTGATTAGTGGGGAAAGGTCACCATCCAAGTACAATTAGGCATAAGCATGGTTAAGGGGAATCATGGGAGTGGTTAATCACCTTTAGGAATTAAGGAAAGAGTTTCCTCCTTTTGCCCAAAATGGCATGGTGACATGTAAAGAGGCTCTCATGGCTTCCATGTGGCTCATGCATGGCTTCATGGCTTGTATTTGGCTTGGGAAAAGTTGAGTCGATTTCATGGAAATGGATTTAAGAAAAATTTTGGTATTTTAGGGGTGATTTGGCATGAGGCTTAATTTGGAATTATTTGATGATGTGATTAGAACTTAGGGAATGGCTTTGATTAAGTGGATGGCAAATGGGAATGTCATGTGGGCTTTAGGGTAGATTTTGGGCTCATTGAAATGGTTTTAGATGGGCTTTTAAAATGGTTTAGGAAAGTGGGCTTTTGAATTTTAAAATGGATTTTGGGATGAAATTTTGGTAAAGGCTTGGGCCAAATAATTGTTGAGTTTGGTTTAGGGATGTGTCATGAGTGGTTTGAAACAAATTTGAGGTGATTTGGGTTTGAATTGGGTTGGATATGGGCCTTTTTGGTAAAGAGGCTAAGGTGGGCCAAAATGGGCTACCATGGGCCAAAGTTGGGCTAGAGTTGAAATTGATGTAAAATTAATGTTGGGAAATGTTTATGGGAGTGTTTCAAAGAGGTTTTGGCTTTGGTTAGGTTTTGATTTTGGGATTTGGGCTCATTTGGGTTAAGTTTGGGTTTAGGTTAAAATTGGGCCTTTTAGCTTTGGGTTGAATTTGAGTGGGGTTTGGGTCTAAATTTTGGGCAAATCATGTTAGTGTTTTGCTTGTGGGAATGTTAAGGAAGATTTAGAAAAGATTTGGGGTTAATTGGAGTTGAATTGGGTGAGTTTGGGCTAAGTTTGGGTCATGGGTCCAAATTGGGCTTTAAGGCCAAAAGTGAAATTGGATCCCAATGTCAATCAAATTGGGCTTGGGTTTGGTCTAGATTGGTGTTGGTGATGTTGAATTGAAGTTTAGAATTGAATTGGACCAGAATTTGGGTCAATTGGGTAGGTTAGGTTTGACATTGGGTTCACTTTGGGTTAAAATGGGTCAAATTGGGGGTTTTGATAAAAGTGGGGTAAATTGACAACATTGGCCCATGGTGTAGTTGAACAAAATGAAATTGGGAATATTTGGGATTTTCTGGAATTTTCTGGGAATTTTCTGAATTTTTGGATTTTTTGGCTAAGAGGGGTATTTTGGGTATTTGGAGGGTATTGGGAGGTATTTTTGGAATTTTTGGTATTTTTGGTTATGAATGATCAATTTGAGTGATGTGGGAATGTTTAGGATTGATTTTGAGGAATTTTGGGTAATTTAGGTGATTTTGCAAATTTTGGGTGGTTTCAAGGGTTTTGGGTAGGTTAGGCGGGTGTAGGGTCCCGGGGTCAAAAATTGAAATTTTGGAAAATTGAAGATTGGGTGAATATAAGTGGAATGAAATCATTTTGGTTGAGCCATGAAGCCATATCAAACCCACATGAGCCATGAAGGGACTCATTTGAGGCACCCACTATGTTGTTCACTAACCTCTTAGCGAGGGCTTAGGGGTTAAGGACCATCCATGTGAATCACTCGCATGAGTCAGGAGGTCAAATTGGGTATGGGTGTGTTTTTAGGAGGTGTGTGAAAGTGTAGTGTATAGGTGTAGTGTGTGTGTAAGTCAACCCTTCACCAGACCAGGCCACCCAGGGCAATCCTAAGGCCAAAGAGTCCTATAGGAACTCATCCTTTAAACTTCCACATTTGATCTCAACCCTCTAGGTGATTAGGGGTCTACAATCAAGTTTGTGGAGTTTGCGGGGAGTTAAGAAGTGATTTGAATTTCTAAGTGGTGGGTCCCAATTCTAATCCTCTAGGATAGTCAAAGGAAAAGCCTAAGGCTAGATCCTAAGTACTAAAGAGAAGAAGAGAAGACCTCATCAAAAATGAGGTCAACACAAACTTCCTGTTTTTATTCCTCCTCTGGGTCCGGGTTAAGGGCCTATACTTCGAACCAGACCCTATCTCGAAAACAAACTGTATCGAAGCGAAGTCTGAACCCTCCACGGTGACAGGCTCATAACTGACTTGTACTTCCTTTCCTTTCAGTTTGGCGGGAACTAGGGTAGGTGCGATGTGAGCCGGACCGGTGGGGGTAGAGACGACAGTTCTGGGGGTAGCAGTCGACTTCTTGTGAACAACAGTGTTCCTTTCAACTGGGGCCCTCTACAGGGGAGGGAATTCTTGAGTTGACTTCAGGTTAAACTCAATCATAAGCTCTTCGGTCTCAGACACTTTATTCATCAGTGCGAAAAGAGTAACATCGGAAAAATTAACGTCTGTATTGTCAAACCCTTGTCCAAAGTGGATGATAGCATCGCTAGGCAGTTCGTCCTGGTAAACAGCTAAGTCTAACCCGTTGGTGAAAGAGAAGATCAGCTTCGGGGCAGGCATCTTCTGCAAGGCAAGTTTCGACTATCAGTCTTGAATTATGCTTCCTTCGTCAGGATGAAAAGAAAGAAATTGAAAAGAGTCCGAACACAATTTATTTAAGTTTTATTTATGCATTTACGATTTAGAAAAGAGTTTGTTGGTTAGGCGGTTAGTTTATTCGTTAAAAAAAAATGAGAGGAGATTAGAGAGGATAAAGGACCCAATCTAGAGCTAAGAAAGGAAGGGAAAATCTCGTAGGATTTCTCAACTCAAAGGACCGCTCCTAAGCTAACACCTATTGGGGGTCTACCTCGCCTCTTCGGAGAGGTATCAAAAGGAGGATTTCAGAACCTCTCTGTTTAGGGGTGTCTAAATAGTGGCTCCAAAATCCAAGAAGAGTTGATCATACTTGTTCAAGACAGAAATGAACAAGATATGTCAACGGAAGAATGGTAGTCTAATCCACTAAGGGCATGGACTTACTACTGATTTATGAAAGCAAAACCATCCGATCAAATGGAGAGAGGAACTGTTCCCCAGCGGAGTCGCTAGAAAGTTGTCAGCATATTTTTAGGTTGTGTTTTGAAAAGGGGGTCGCCTACAGAAGTTGTCGGTGAATTTTTAATTTAATTTAAATATATAATTTGAAAAGTAGTATTTCATTTTTAAAAATAATTTTAATTTCGAAAATTTTAAGATATGAAATCAAACCGATCTCACATCCCAAATAGTTTATATAAACAAGCACCGCACCACAAACCGTATATCTATCCCGAAGAATAGACACACTGCTTGATGATGGGGCTCGGTTAAATAAACTAGAAGATTTGTGACATTCGTTTGGTCTGCGAACTATTTTTATAAGACGACAAATTCCCCTGCTTAATATAAAGAAATTAAGAAGGGTTCATATTACCTGGGTTCTTAAAATTCTCTATAAGGGAAAGCCCCTATAGTTTATTACATCTTAAATGACGGGAATCATTCAAGAAAACTCTCGATAATGATCAGTGGTTTTGCTCTCAAGAATTTCAAAGTTTAAGGTTTTCAAAGGATTGAATTTTTGGATTTCAAAAGGGGTTAGCTCAAATTTGGAACAGTTATTTTCAGGAGTCCGAAGGAAGAGAAGTAGGAGAAGTTGAAGATCCAAGAAAAAAAATCTTGGCAACTTCCCAAACTATCCTATGGTTTGGTTTCAATTTGGGAATTTATTTAATATTGCAATCCTGCCAATTTTAATTAATTAGGACTTATATTTGTATGATAAAATCACACAAACAGCCTTGAAGATGTGAGGGTTTATGTCGTACCGAATGACTACCTCGGAATCCTAAGACCGATTAGGGCTTAATTCACACAACATGATTACACAAATGCCTAACAAAGAGTTGAGGATTTATGTTGCACTAGACAGAGTACCTCAAGATCATATGGCTTGGTTATTTAATTCTAAGGAAAGTTTCACTGAAGTAGACCCGAGTTTTGCTGATGACGATGGCCGTGCTGCCCACCATGCTCCAAGCTCCTTGTTGTTGCAGAGGTTTAGTTTTAGAAGGTGAAAATCAGGAGATGAGAGAAGTGTTTTGGTTTAGAAATCTTAAAGTCCAAATATTTTTAATATTTTAATTAAAACAAATCTTAAAGTTGTTTAAACGTAACCGATTAAGATCCCACGGTTCCGTCATCCCAGCACCGTTATTTTCATCGAATTCACTTTGTCCAGATGAATTTGCTAAACTCAACTGAATGAGTTCCACATTTTCATTTAGACAGTGGGAAATCCCGTTAGCAACACGTGGGTTACATCATCCGAGGTATTCCAGATCATTCAACGAGACGTTTTAATTTAGTTGCAATTGTAGTATTGTTGTTCTGTTTGTGATTAAATTTTGAGTTGTTTTATATTTTGGAATGTTGAGGCGGTGAATTTTATCTTGTGGTAACTTTTAATTTAGTTTTGGTTTCCGTTTTGCAGCTATCCTAAAGGTTTTGGTTTTCATGCAACAATCTTATTTAACATGCAAGAAGAGTAAAGCGCAGTGTAGGTAAAGAAAATGTAATAAAGTAAATTGCAATAACATAAAAGCGTACCTGGAGGGTCTTCCCGTCATCCCAAGTTACACTTTAAAATACATATTAAAACATTTGAATATTTCAACAAGTACCTAAATAAAGGCTAAAGGAAGGGTTTTGGTTGTCTACCAGAATCCTAATCCTATAGCTAGTCATTTCCTATGACGTCTTGGTTCTTTTGTGTTTTGTTAAGGATGATTTTCTTCATCAAATAACAATTAAGTTCAGTTGTTCTTCTAAAACATCTCGTCATATTGAGAAAGTGCTTAGGACGAGTCCTAAACATCTTTTCAATACTTCTGATATTATTTTGAGTCCAAATGAATTTTATTGTACTGGTGAATTAATCGTCCAAGAATTCAATTAAATTTTACTTCTTGCTCAGTGAACTAGGATGTTTGATTATCCTATGAGTGAAGTGACATTTCACTTAGCGCTTCATTTAAGAGTTATGATAATCTAAAGCTTTCAGGGTCAAGTTAATTTGTTAAAGATTTTTATGATTTGAAGTTAAATGTTGATGATTTACTTTAATGTGATTTAATTATGAAATTTTAATCAATGATTTTAAGTTTGGAATAATGTTTGATTCATTTAAGTTAAACTTTTTATAAATGATATCGATATTTCATGTTAAATTAAATTATAGATTCAACTTGGGTTAAAAGATGTATTCAAATTATTATTTATTAAATTTTGACGATTTAATTAATTTAATTTTTTTACATTATGTTTTAAGGTGAGTTGTCTTAAAATCATTTAAATTTTGTAATTTTTTGATGATTTTAAATTAGTTTCAAATATTTTAATTTACTTTTTTAATCATTTAACATTTTAGGCTTTAATCAATTATTAAATTATTTAATGATGTAGGTTTTAAGAATTATTTACCTTTAATCATTTAATTATTAATTCCACTCATCCTCTTAAGTTTAAATATTATTAGGTGATTTATTTAGGGATTTTTAATTTAAAGAATCAATATCCTCTTAAGTTATATCCCCATTTCAATAATCCAATTTCAATTAATCTTCCAAAATTTAAATCACTCAATTAATTAAAGTTTCATTTTTGGGTTTATTAAAGTGATTAATGGGTTCCCACCCTTTGATTTCCTAAAATTTCAATCATCTGAGAGAAAATTAAAATCAGATATTTTACCCTCATTTTGATTAAACCTAAAGTTTTGATTAGGGGTTAAAATCTTTTAATTACCTTTATGCCCCTTTAAGCTTATTTATTTTATAACTCATTAGATTAAGCTTAAATGAACTTAAGATTTTTATGCCACTTCACTCACATGTCAATTAAGACATTAGAGGAGAAATTGTGATTTTTCTGAATTTAATTTATTTATATAATTATTTTTAATGGAAAATAAGGGTTTTCAAAGAAAATTCACCAACATGACCAAGATAAAGTTTCTGTCCTTAAGAAAATTATGGGATATTCCTAATGACCAGAGGACCACTTGGACCAATTTTGGTGATTTATCCAATTATATTTTATTTATTATAATTATTTTAAGTGTTGGAGTGTTAATTAATTATAAAATAAAATAAAAGTTGAAAAATGAATTTTATATTTTCCAAAAATCCCTCTAACCTCAAGAAAGTCAGAGAAACAAATTTTATATTTTTATGAGTTTTCTTTGATTTATTAGAACTAATTTAGTGGAAAAGGCTAAAAAATATTTTTTAAATTCAAAAAATTGTTTTAAGGCTTTGAAATCAAATATCTTAACCTAGAGACTTAGGAAAAATATTTGATTGGTTCCTAAGTGATTAGGGGACCAAATATGACATTTTTATGATTTTTGTTATTTTTCTAATTTTTATTATTTTTTAATTATTAAAAATATTAAAACATGCTTAAAAATGAATGTTTTTAGAAAATTCCAATTTTATTTTTCTTAGACTCCTCTGATACCAGAGAAGTTCCAAAATCAATTTGGTGAATTTTTTAAATGTATTTTTGAGGTTATTAATTTTGGCCTGATTTTCACTCGAGAAATTGGACTCAAATTTGGGGATTCGTGAGCGGGAAAACAGTGGGGTTCTTCTTCTCTAGGCTGGGAGAAGCTCGGGAGTGATTTGGTGAGGTTTTGTTGAGAAAAAATTCAACACCTTTCAGCACCTTTCTCATGGCCGAGAAGAGGTGTTTAAATGGCCGGGCCATCGGGCTGAGCTGAGGCTCGATTGGTGGGTGGATTCCACGTTTGCTAGGTAGAGGGCGATGGAGCTCCAAAGTTTGATTTGGCTGAGGTGGCCATTTGGGTGAGTTTGGGTTTGTTTCACTTGGTGGTGGCTCTCAGTTTTAACCCCCTCTGGCGGCAAGGCCGGCCGGCAAGGACAAGGGAGCTGGCCATGGGTCAGGTCAACCAAGGAGTAGTGTTTAATGGTGATAAGCCAGGCAAGGGGGGATTTTGGGTGAGGAAAAAGGTGGATTTGTCCATTTAAGGGAAGAGATCCCTTAAAATGGGGAACCCTTGGTCCATGGCTCACTTAGCTTGGGCTGGGTGGATCTAGGGTGGTTCCTAGGGTTTACTTAGTGGCTGTGGATAGGTTGGTTTAGCCACATTTGGTTCAATTTGGATAGGTTTGGTCATGGGTTCAAATTGGCTCATTTGGGTTTGGGTTGGGCTAACTTGAGTTTGGTCTTGATTTAGGCCCAAGTGTCTTGAGCAATTTTGAAGAGATAATTGCCTTGAAGAAGTTTCATGAAGACATGGAGAGGTTTTGAGTTCAATTGGAAGGTCAATTTGGTGGATTTTGGTATTTTGGTTAATTTAGGCAAGGTTGAATCAATTTGGGCCCAAGTTGGGTTAAGGTGGGGTTTAAACCCAATTGAAAGTTTCAAATGGTCTAGGGGAATGTATTGAAGTGTTCCCAACATCTATTGGGAAGAAATTTCAGGGTTTGGCTAATCAATTTGGTAGGTTTAGGGCATGGGTTCACTTTAGGCTAAAATGGGGGTATTTTTGGTTTTTAAAAAGATTTAGGTTAAGCTTAGGCTTAAATTGGGGCAATTGAAAGTTGCATAGGTTTCATGGGAATGTTATGGGAAGTTTAGGACTAAAATTTGGGGAAAAAAAAAGTTGGTATTAGGTTAATTGGGGGTTTTGGATTAATTAGGCAAAATTGGAGATTTTGGATTTCAAATGGAATTGAACTCAAATGTGAATCAAATTGGGCTTGGATTTAATTTAGATTGATAGTAATGATGTTGAATTAAAGTTTAGAATTGAAATTGGGCAAAATTGAGGTCAAATGGGTTGGTTTGGTGTGACATTGGGTCCATTTAGGTTAAAATGGGTCAATTTGGGGATTTTGCTAAAAGTGGGTTATTTTGGCAAAATTGGGCTATAGTGTAGTTGAATAAAATGAAATTGGAAATATTTGGGATTTTCTGGAATTTTTTGGGAATTTGTGAAATTTATGGATTTTTTGTGCCAAAAGGGTATTTTAGAGTATCAAGAGGTTATTTGGAGAGTATTGGGGTATTTTGGTGGATTTAAAAGGTGGGGGTTGTTTCAAAGTGATCTTTAGGATTTTTGGGAATTTTGGGTAATTTTTGGGGGATTTTGAAAATTTTGGGGCAATTAGGTAATTTTAGGTAGGTTTGAAGGACCCAATGTCAAAACCAGACATTTTAGCAAAAGTCGAATTTTGATCATGATGAAGCTTAAAGTGAGCCATGGACCAAGAAATGTCCATTTTGAACATCTCATTGGTTGTACCCAACCCTCTTAGCTAAAGAGCTAGGGGTTTGGACTTAGCCACATGAGTGTTCCAATGAACCAGGGGGAGAAATGGGTAAGGATGGTGTGTGTGAGAGTGCAGTGTGTGTAAGTCAGACCTCACTTGGACCAGGCCACCTAAGGTAGTCCTAAGGCTTGAACAACCTTATAAGAGCTCACTATTGGTTCCCCATATGGTGGTCTTAACCTTCTAAGGTGATTCAGAGGTTTGCAACCATCTAAGTGGGATCCTAAGAGGAGTCAAGAAGTAGCTGAATTGCTAAAGGGTGGGTCCCAATTCTAGTCTTCTAGGAAAGTCAAAGAGAAAACCTTATGGCTAGATCCTAAGAAGTACTAAGGAGAGAAAAAAACTCACCAAAAATGAGGTCAACACAACCTATTGACCCAATAGGTCAACTTTTGACTAAAAAGTCAATTTTGCTCAAAATTGTCAATTTTTGATCTACTGACCGCCTCATTGACCTAAATAGGTCAAATTTTGACCAAAAGACAACTATGGTCAAAATTGTCAATCCTTAACCCAATGACCAACACATTGACCCAAAATGTCAACTTTGACCAAAAAGTCAATTTTGATTAAAATAGTTAATTTTTGACCTAATGACCAATTTTTTACCTAGTAAACCAATCTCGATCGAAAAAGTCAACTTTGGTCAGGATGGTTAATCTTTAACCTAATGCCTAACCCATTGACCCAATAGGACATCTTTTGACCAAAAAGTTAACTTTGGTCAAAATGATCAATCATCGACCCAATGACCAACCCATTAAACTTTAACAGTCAACATTTGACCAAAAATTCAATTTCGGTCAAAATAAAAAAATTTTGAATTAATGACCAATTATTGACCCAATAAGTCAATCTCTGACCAAATAGTCAACTTTAGTCAAAATGGTCAATCTTTGATCCAATGACAAACTCATAGACCCAATAGGTCAACTTTTGACCAAAAAGCCAATTTTGGTCAAAATAGTCAATTTTTGACCAAATGACCACCCATTGACCCATATGTCAACTTTTGACTAAAAAGTCATCTTTGGTCAAAATGGACAATTTTTGACCCAATGACCAACCCATTGACCCAATAGGTCATCTTTTGACCAAAAAGTCATCTTTGGTAAAAACGGTCAACTTCTTGATCCAATTACCAACACATTGGCCAAATATATCAACTTTTGACCAAAAAGTCAACTTTGGTCAAAATGGTCAATTTCTGACCCAATGACCTCCCCGTTGACCCAATGGGTTAACTTTTGACCAAAAATTCAATCTTGGACAAAATAGACAATTTTTGACCTAATGACCAATTAATGACCAAATAAGTCAATCTCTGACCAAAAAGTTAATTTTTGTCAAAATAATCAATCCTTCACCCAATGACAAACACCAACAGGACAACATTTGACCAAAAAGTCAATTTTGGTCAAAATAGTCAATTTTTGACCTAATGCCCCCTGTCGGCATATTTTTAGGTTATGTGTTGTATTTTGAAAAGGTGTCGCCTATAGAAGTTGTCGGCGAAATTTTGTTTTAGATTTAATTTAAATATATATATATAATTTAGAAAGTAGTATTTGATTTTGAAAATAATTTTAAGTTTGAAAATTTTAAGATATGAAATTAAACCGATCTCACATCCCGAATAGTTTATATAAACGAGCACCGCATCACAAACCGTATATCTATTCCAAAGAATAGACACACTGGTTGATGATGGGGCTCGGTTAAATAAACTAGAAGATTTGTGACATCCGTTCGGTCTGCGAACCAACTTTATAAGCCGACAAGTTCTCCTGCTTAATATAAAGGAATTAAATAGGGTTTATATTACCTGGGTTCTTAAAGTTCCCTATAAGGGCAAGCCCTATAGTTAATTATATCCTAAATGTCTGAAAACACTTAAGAAAACTCTCGATAATGATCAGTGGTTTTGCTCTCAAGAATTTCAAAGTTTAAGGTTTTCAAAGGATTGAATTTTTGAGATTTCAATAGGAAACTGATCAAATTTTGAACAGTTAATTTCAGGAGTCCAATGGAAGAGAAGTAGGGGAAGCTGAGGATCCAAGAAGAATCTTGGCAACTTCCCAAACTATCCTATGGTTTGGTTTCAATTTGAGAATTTATTTAATATTGCAATCCTGCCAATTTTAAATAATTAGGACTTATATTTGTACGATATACTCACACAAGTAGCCTCGAAGATGTGAGGGTTAATGTCGTACCAAACAACTACCTCAGAATTCTAAGACCGGTTAGGACTTAATTTGCATGACATGATCATGCAAATGCCTAACGAAGAGTTGAGGATTTATGTTGCACTAGGCAAGCTACCTCGAAGTCCTACGGCTTGGTTATGTAATTCTAAGAAAGTTTTGCTGAAGTAGACCTGAGTTTTGCTGATGACGATGCCGTGCTGCCCACCATGCTCCAAGCTCCTTATTGTTGCAGAGGTTTAGTTTTAGAATGTGAAAATCAGGAGATGAGAGAAGTGTTTTGGTTTAGAAATCTTAAAGTCCAAATATTTTTAATATTAATTAAAATAAATCTTAAAGTTTGTTTAAACAGAACCGATTAAGATCCCACGGTTCCGTCATCCCGGCTCCATTATTTTCATCGAATTCACTTAGTCCAGATGAATTTGCTAAACTCAATTAAATGAGTTCCACACTTTCATTTAGACCGTGGGAAATCCCATTAGCAACACGTGGGTTACATCATCCGAGGTATTCCCGATCATTCAACGAGACGTTTTAATTTAGTTGCAATTGTAGTTTTGTGTTCTGTTTGTGATTAAATTTTGAGTTGTTTTATATTTTGGAATGTTGTGGCGGTGAATTTTATCTTGTGGTGACTTTTAATTTAGTTTTGGGTTTCAGTTTTGTGACTATCCTAAAGGTATTAGTTTTCATGCAACAATCTTGTTTAACATGCAAGAAAAGTAAAGCGCAGCGCATGTAAGTAAATTGCAATAAAGTAAATTGCAATAAAATAAAAGCATACCTGGAGGGTCTTCCCGTCATCCCAAGCTGCACTTAAAACACATATTAAGGCATTTAAATATTTATAACAAGTACCTAGGTAAAGCTAAGGGATAGGTTTTGGTTGTCTACCAAAATCCTAATCCTATTGCTAGTCAACTCCTATGACGTCTAGGTTCTTGTATTTTGTTTAAGGATGATTTTCTTCTTCAAAGAACAATTAAATTTAATTGTTCTTCTAGAACATCTCATCATATTGAGAAAGTGCTTAGGACGAGTCCTAAACATCTTTTCAATATTTTCGAGATTATTTTGAGTCTAAGTAAATTTAATTGCACATGTGAATTAATCATCCAAGAGTTTAGTTAAGCTTTGTCGCTTGCTCAGTGAAATTGGGCATTTGATTACCTAATGAATGAAGTGACATCTCACTTAATACTCCATTTAAGAGTTATAATAATTAAAGCCTTTAGGGGCAAGTTGGTTTGTTGAGAATTTTAATCATTCTTAATTTGAAGTTTGAGTTAAAGGTTTAAAGTGATTTAGTTTAATTATGATATTTTAATTAATAATTTTATGTTTGGAATAGTGTTCAAATTATTTTTTTGGTTTAAATCTTTATACTTTAAGTGATCTTAATATTTTAAATTTGTTTTACTTTTATTATTGAATGATGTTAACTTAATATAATTTAAATTTGATTTAATTGAATTTAACTTAATTTAATTTAATTTAAATATTTTTTAATTTAACTTAATTGTTAAAATATTAATTTAATTTAATTTAATTTAATTTAATTTAATTGTTAAACCACTTAACATTTTGAGCTTTCCTTTTATTTAAGAGTTATAATTTTAATTTTAATTTACTTAGTTTGGATTATCATTGTAATCTTAATTAAGAGTTAAATATTATTGAAGTGACTTATTTAGGGATTTTTTTTTATTAAAGAATCAATATCCTCTCAAGTTATATCCCTATTTTAAATAATTCAAATTTTCATTAATCTTCCAAAATTTAAATTGTTTAAATAATTAAAGTTTTATTTTTAGTTTATTAAAAGTGATTAATGGGTTCCTACCCCTTTAATTTCCCAAAGTTTCAACCATCCAAGAAAGATAAAATGAAATATTTTACCCTCCATTTTAATTAAACCTAAAATTTTAATAAAGGGGTTTAAATTCTTTAATTACCTTTATACTCTTTTAGGCTTATTTATTTCATAACTCACTAAATTGAGTTCAAATGAACTTAAAATTTTTATGCCACTTTACTCATATGTCAATTAAGATATTAGAGGAGAAAATGAGATTTTTCTGAATTTAATTTATTTATATAATTATTTTTAGTGAAAAATAAGGGATTTCAAGGAAAATTCAACAACATGACCAAAGTAAGGTTTTTGTCCTTAAGAAAATTATGGGATGTTCCTAATGACTAGAGGACCACTTCGACCATTTTTAGTGATTTTTTGAATTATATTTTAGTTATTATAATTATTTTGAGTTTTGGAGTGTTAATTAATTATAAAATAAAATTGAAGTTAAAAAATGGATTTTATATTTTTCTTAAATCTCTCTGACCTCAAGGAGTTTAGAGAAATAAATTTTACAATTTTCTGATTTTTCTTTAATTTATTAGAATTAATTTAGTGAAAAGGTTGGAAAATACATTTTTTAATATTAAAAATTATTTTAAGCATTTAAAATTTAATATCTTTACTTTGAGACTTGGAAAAAATATTTGGTTTGCTCCTAAGTGATTAGGAGTCAAACTGTGACATTTTTATGATTTTTAATATTTTTGTGATTTTTATTATTTTTTAATTATTAAAATATTAAATATATCATTAAAAATGAAAAAAATTAGAAAATTCCAATTTTAATTTTTATAGACTCCTCTAATATCAGAGAGCCCACAAAACCAATTTGGTGAATTTTTGAAATGTATTTTTGGAGTTATGAATTTTTAAAGTTTAATTTTGATCAAGTGGCTTAATTAATTCATTTAGTGGGGCTAATCATTTCCAATTGACTTCAAATTTTTATGCAATGTTCTCTGTTTTCTAAAGATCAATGGAGAATTAATTTCAAGTTATTTTATTGTGTGGTTAACCCTAATTAATTAAAATTAATTTTTGAGTAATTAGGTCAATTAGGGCTACTCTTAATGAGTTAACTCAAAATATAATTATCCTAGGGTTCTTTGGTCTTAAGAAACTTCTCCAAATTTTTCAGAATTTATTGAGTAATATGCTAATTATAGGAATTAAAATACCAAAAACTGTAACATAAACTTGAAAAATACATAACTTTCCATAGAGATGCCTCTGACCTTAAATAATTCAGGAAATGTTCCCAAGATCAGAGGCTTCAAAAGCTCTATGGTCTCATGCCATGGTGAATTGTCCATGCAAATGAAGATTCAAAATACTGAAATGAGTAAATAATTAATTAAAAATAAAATACTCATCAAAATAACTTAATTTCTTTTCCACATTATTTTCCTCTGTTCACTGAGCAAGTGGGTATTTTTAGTTTATTTTTATGATTTTTTTACACAAAGATATGGATTTTCTAAGTTCTGGGTATTTAACTAAATAAAAAAAATCCATACTTTTCTACTTATCCACGCGGCGCCGACTCATCCTTGGCAGCTCCGAAAGCCCACACGTCGCACTCCCATTCAACGCAGCCATCTGATGCAGCGATCCAGGGGCCTGTGGTTCATGTAACGTCCTTCGATTCGGCGCAATCTGGACCGTCCACTCGATACACGCTCGATCGGACGACGCCTGGTCATCGTCTACGACTGGTGTGCACCCGTGACCGTCCACACTAAAACCCTAAGAACTCTCTCATTTCTCAATGAATTTTCGTGTTCTTATGTTCTATGGATTTGTCTTAAAGAGACGAACACATCCATATGGTTTACATGTCATGAAATTAACTGAAATGAAATGGAGAATTACTGAAATCTTAGGAGGAAGGAATGATCCATACCTTTGCTCTGAGAAGTGTAGCTTCAATTAGAGAGTTGTGTCACCTTCGATTGCACCTAAGAAAGCTCCAGATGAAGTCTCTAGCTCTGGGGAATTGTCTAGGTAAGAAAGTGTCCACGACCGATTTCAAAGCTTGGAGGCTAGAGCAACCGGGTGGCTCGGAGAGGTGGATTTCACCTGGGAACTCTTTCTGTTGGTCCTGTGCAGGTGTGGGTGAGTTTAATTTGGATTTGGTGGAGGTTTCGGATATGTCCTGGTTCTGGGCTGAGAATTAAGCTCCAAAATTGAGCTCAATCAATGGGGTTTAGGGCAGGAGTGCAGTGGGGATCAATTGCTCTAGGTGAGGAGAAGGTCCTAGAGCAATTTTGGCAGAGTTTTGTTTAGGTTTGGTTCATCACCTTCTTTGGCCGAGAGGGTGGTAGGTTTAAATAGACATGGCTGGAGGGCCTCACATGAAGAGTTGAGGCTTGGAATCAGCTGCTCTGGTCAAGGGAAGAACAGTCATGGTGTCTAATTGGGTTCGGACAGCTCAGCAAGGAAGAATTGAATTTTTGAACCAAATGTGCGCTCTCAGCCTGGTGTTTTCTGGCAACTGTGGTGGCTGGCCGGCGTGGTCGGTCACCCTCAAGGTCGGGGAGGTCAAGGTCGGGGTTTAGTGCAATCAATCGGCCATGGACATGTGTAAAGGAGTTTGATTTAAATGGAATGGGAGAAGGCTCATTTTGGCTTGGTTTGGTTCAACTCATGTATTTGGGCTAGGTTCACCCCCCCCCATGATCCGATTCTGAGCCGAAGGGGATCGGCTGGGTCGCCTAGGAAGGGGTGGTGAAGTCCCCATCCAAGGTGATGCGGCTAATTTTAGTTTAGAGTGTAGCATGGATGAGGTTAAAAATGCTTAATGAAGGTTTAAGAAAGAGCCCCCTCTTCTTGCCATTAAAGGCTTGGTGAGGTTTCAAAGCTCTCATGGCTTCATATGGCTTGTAAATGGCTTCATTTGGCTTGCTCATGGCTTTGGAAAAGTTTGGCTTATTTTCATAGGAATGGGTTTTGGGATTTTTGATGATTTTAAGGGAAATTGGCATGAGGCTTGATTTTGATTTATTTGATGATTGATTTAGAACTTAGGGATGATATCAATTAAAGGTATGATGAGAAGAATTTGTCATGTGGGCGTTGGAGCTAATTTTGGGCTTTTGGATTTGGTGAAAATGGGCTTTTAGGATGGTTTAAGAAAGTGGGCCTTTAAGTTTGAAAACAAATTGGTGGATGGAAATGTTGTGAAGGATTGGGCCAAACAAATGTTGGGTTTAGTTTAGGGATGTGTCATGAATATTTTATAAAAAGGTTTGGTGTCATTTAGAATGGAATTGGATTTAATTTGGGCTTTTTGGTAAAGGGGCCAAAGTGGGTCAAATTGGGCTAACTTGGGCTAAGGTTGGGCTAAGGTTGGATTTGATGTAAAATTAATGTTGAGAAATGCTTATGGGAGTGTCACAAAGAGTTTTCAACTTTGGTTGGGCTTTGATTTTGGGATTTGGGCCCATTTGGGTTAGGTTTGGGTTTAGGCCAAAAATGGAGATTTTGGTTTTGGGTTATGTTTTGGTGGAGTTTAGGTTCAAATTTGGGGTAAATCTTGTTATTTTTTTTCTTTTGAGGATTTTAGGAAGGTTTTAGAGAAGATTTGGGGTTAATTGGAGTTGAATTGGGTTGGTTTGGGCTAAGTTTAGGTCATGGGCCAAAATTGGGCTTTGGGCTTCAAATTGGAATTTGATCCATATTTCAATCAAATTGGGCTTGGATTTGATCTACATTGATATTGTGGATATTTAATTGAAGTTTAGAATTGAATTGGGTCAAAGTTGAGGTCAATTGGGTTGGTTTGGTGGGACATTGGGTCCACTTAGGTTAAAAATAGGTCAAATTGGGGGTTTTAGTAAAAGTGGGCTAAATTTTCAAAATTGGCTTATGGTGTAGTTGAACAAAATGATATTGAGAATATTTGGGATTTTCTGGAATTTTTTAGGAATTTTCGGAATTTTTGGAATTTTTGGGTTAAAAGGGTATTTTGGGTATTTGGAGGGTATTGAGGGGTATTTTTGGAATTTTTGGTATATTTGACCAAGGATGATCAATTTGAGTGGGGGGCAATCTTTAGGATTGATTTTGAGGAATTTTGGGTAATTTAGGCAATTTTGCAAATTTTGGGAAGTTTCAAGGACATTTGGTAGGTTTAGCGGGTGTAGGGCCTTGGGGGTCAAAAAATGAAATTTTGGGAAATGAAGATTGATCAATTTTGAGTAGAATGGAATCACTTTGGTTGAGCCATGAAGCCATTTTATGCTCATAAGAGCCATGAGAGGACTCATTTGAGGCATTCACTATGTTGTTCCTAACCCTCTTAGCCAAGGGCCTAAGGGTTAAGGTCCATCCATATGAATTAACTTCATGAGTCAGGAAGTCAAGCTAGGCATGAATGGTTTTAGGATTGGAATGTGTGTGAAAGTGTAATGTGTGTGCAAGTCAACCCTCACCAGACCAGTCCACCTGGGTTAGTCCTAAGGCCAAAGAGTCCTATAAGGAACTCATCCTTTAAACCTCCACATTTGATCTTAACCCTCCAAGTGACTTGGGGGTTTACAATCAAACTTATGGGGTTTACAAGGAGTTTAAGAGGTGTTTAAATTTCTAAGTGGTGCGTTCCATTTCTAGTCCTCTAAGATAGTCAAAGAGAATGCCTAAGGCTAGATCCTAAGTACTAAGGAGAGCGAAGAGAAAAGACCTCATCAACAATGAGGTCAACAAATGGACCCCCAATAGGTGTGGTGTGCTAACCGAGCACACCGCGCGTATTGGATTTGACCGAAGAGATCAACAAAACCAACACAGACATCTAAGCGACACACCTAGAACAGAGTAGAAACAAATATCCGATGGGGAGTATCGAGTATATCTCCAAGACTGGAGATCCCTGAACTCTCGTTGGGGAAAAGAGAGGGAGGTGAATTCCAGATCATAAGATCTGGGGAAATTTGATTTAGATTTCATTTCATTTTCTATTTCAAGTTTTGATGTCGAGTTTGGATTTCGATTTGTTTCGAGTTTCAATTTCGATTGAAGTTTAATTTAAAATCGATTCGAGAAAATTCTGAATTTGAAATGAGAATTGGAACCTAGGTTCCAACCTCGAGATTTACAAAGAGAACTGGAATTTAGGTACCAGCCTCGAAAGAGAGAATTGAAATTTAGTATCAATCTCGGAAAGAGAGTCGGAATTTGGTACTGACCTCGAAAGGAGAGAACTGGAATTTGGTACCAGTCTCGAAAGAGAGAATTAAAATTTAGTATCAATCTCGGAAGAGAGTCGGAATTTGGTACTGACCTCGAAAGGAGAGAACTGAAATTTGGTACCAGTCTCGAAAGAGAGAATTGAAAATTGGTATCAATCTCGGAAGAGAGAGTCGGAATTTGGTACCGACCTTGAAAGGAGAGAACTAGAATTTGGTACCAGTCTCGAAAGAGAGAATTGAAATTTGGTATCAATCTCGGAAAGAGAGTTGGAATTTGGTACCGACCTCGAAAGGAGATAACTGGAATTTGGTACCAGTCTCGAAAGAGAGAATTGAAATTTGGTATCAATCTAAAAAAAGAGTCGGAATTTGGTACCGACCTCAAAAGGAGAGAACTGGAATTTGGTACCAGTCTCAAAAGAGAGAATTGAAATTTGGTATCAATCTCGGAAAGAGAGTCAGAATTTGGTACCTACCTCGAAAGGAGAGAACTGGAATTTGGTACCAGTCTAGAAAGAGAGAATTGAAATTTGGTATCAATCTAGGAAAGAGAGTCAGAATTTAGTACCGAGCTCGAAAGGAGAGAACTGGAATTTAGTACCAGTCTCGAAAGAGAGAATTGAAATTTGGTATCAATCTCGGAAAGAGAGTCGGAATTTGGTACCGACCTCGAAAGGAGAGAACTGGAATTTGTTACCAGTCTCGAATGAGAGAATTGAAATTTGGTATCAATCTCGGAGGAGAGAGTCAGAATTTGGTACCGACCTCGAAAGGAGAGAACTGGAATTTGGTACCAGTCTCGAAGGTCTAAAGAGAAATGGAAACTAGTTCCGATCTCGAAGATTTAATGAGAAATGGAAACTGTTTCCAATCTCGAAAGTTTATCTATATGAAGAGGGACCCAATCCCATGCCATCAGAACAAAACCGAACAAAGTTCGTGGCTCCGTGTCAAAAGAACTAGTCGATCCTCTAACACGCAGTGAAAATATTTTAAAAAGAACTGGTAAGTGTATTAAGTTGAAAAGACTCGACCTGGTGACAAGTTGAGGAAAAGATTTGAATTTCAGAAGGGTTTCAAACAGATTTCGTTTTGAAGAATAATTGAAGGATTCAGATCGAAGGATTCAGATTGAAGGATTCAGATCGAAGGATTCAGATTGAGATTTAAATTCATTTCGTTCGTTTTGGTGATTAAATTTCAAAAATATTTGGAGTTCGTGACAGTTTAGAGTTCGTTTCGACATTTAGATTCTTAAAAGAGTTCTCATTTATTTTCTTTTTTTTTCTCTTCTCTTTTCTTTTTTCTTTCTGTTGTTTTATGTTCATTTTGTTTTAATCTTCAAAAATTTTTAACTCAAGATGGGAGGAAAGATTCAAGAGATTCAGTGAAAATCTGTGAAGGTTTGCTGAGTTTCGTAAGATGTTGGAATCGTAAAAAGTTTGAAGTTTGAAATTTGGATTTCGGATTTCCCGCGGGAAAGAATCAGTTTAAAGAGGGTACGAGGGTGTCTCGCATCCAACTCGAGGAGCTGATTAAAAAAAAGTAGTTTCCGTGAGAAAGGGTGTGGCTCCACGCCAACAGAACCTACGAGACCTCGTGGCTCCATGTCAATAGAACCAGCTGATCCTCTCTCACACGAATAAAATTGAAATGGAATTGAGAATAGCCTTAGGCTGATGAAGCTCAACTTGCTACCGAGTCAGGAGAAGAATTCAGATTTTTTATTTGTTTTTTGTCTTTTCTTGATTTTTTTTTTGATGATTTGATTTTCTTTTGATTTAAATTTTGGTTTTGATTTGAATTTTGTTTCACTTTGGTTTGAATTTCATTTTGATTTGTATAAACATTTTTATTTTGTTTAATTTTGGTGAATTCATTATTTTTTGTTATTCATTTATATGTTATTTCCTTCATTGGAAAATTTATTGTTGTTTATTTGTTGTGAAATTTTATTGTATTCTTTATGTTTTATGACTTTTCTTTTGTTGTATATATTTTTTTATTTTAGGATTTGGACCCAGTTACAAGCAAGTGCAGCATCTGTGCTTCTTAGAACAAGACTGTCTTTGAAACATAACGATGTACAGTACTTCTTGAGGTATCGTCCACTGACTAAAGCCACGTTAAGAAAATAACCCACTCTTCAAGGTACTATCGAAATCATTATCATTTTTTTTTCAAGTACCTACAAAGAGGTGTTACTTATACAAACACCACAACTGGAAATGTTGCAACTTTGTAGCTCTGCCGCAACGATCGTCGTTTCTTTGACACTGATTTGCAAGGATTGTCTAAGTTGTCATTGAGAAGTTGCCCTGACGCTCTTAAAAGTGATGTTTGAATTGTATTTGTTGGGCACTGAAGTATATGACTTCGGGTTGATTTCCCATCAATTACTAATAACAGAGCCCTCTCTTTAATTCTTTCTTTCTGGGCCTAAAGCAGATTCAAAATTTACGCTCATGTGATAGAAATATTTTTCGTTGTTCAAAGATATTTCTGAGTCAATTAATGACCGACCAAAAGACATAAAATCACTTGACTCTCTTCAAAGCATAATATCAGAGGAAACTTCTTAAGGTATTCTTTCAAGTTTTATTTATCGGGGAAGGATTAAGACACCAATTTTTGATTATATGCTTGCCTCAAGCTTCTTCTCAGGGAGACTATTTGATTTCTCTCTTTTCTTTTTTTTATTGAGCTTTTTGCTTCTTCTTTTTTTCATTGCGGATTACTATATCTGGTAGAACACATGTTAAAGATTTTGAATGTTTGAATTGTGACACCAATTTTTGATTTTGTGCTCACCTCAAGCTTCTCCTTAGTTGGATCTTCACAAAGAAACATTTTCCTTCTTTTTATTTTCTTTTTTTTTTCTTTGCTCCTTTTATTTTCTGAGAATTACTGTATCTGGTAAGACATATTTCTGTTAAAGATTTTGAATGTCGAAACTCCCCGAATTAATAAATCTGAAATGTTTCTTAACATGAATCCTGGGATATTATAACTCATCCAAAAGTCTGGACCCAGTCATATGGCAGAGAATTAAAAAACCCTTGATACCCCAGATCAATTACTGTTATTTCAACCACACTGCTTCATTTCAAAATCTACTTAGGACCCAGTCAGAATTCCTTAAAGTGAAGGACTCAGTCATTAGGGGATTAATTCCTTAAAGTCATATTCTTATTAAAATGTTGAAGTTTTACCATGTATCACCCCTTCTTAATTGTCTTTCTGCTGAACTTGGAACATCCTCGAGCGTATTATTATTTTTATTTTTGTTGTGGTGGGAGAGCTGGGACCCACAATCCATCATCAAGTTGTTGTCTCTTTTAACTGTTTTGTGGTGGGAGGGTCGGGACCCACAACCCATTATCCTTCTCATATCCATTTTGATTGTCAATCCATGGCATTTGAACTTGTTTGCAGTTTCGTCGCGGGACAGTCCTTTGGTGAATGTGTAGATCGTCTTTTAAAGAACATTCAGAAGTCAATGACGTCCTTTGCCTTGTAATTTCAGCGGTAATACTCAAGTTAACGCACTTATCCTGTAAAGTGGGCATCCTTTAAAATTTATTCATGTGAATTTTTTTTATCTCAAAATTTTGCATTTTGTTTTATTATTGTGTATTTGATGGGTTTTGAGAATTTTATTTTGAATTGAAATTTTAACAGAATTTTATTTTATTTAGAGTTTATTGGAAGATTGTTAGAGTGAAGTTTCAGTTTGACCTGTTTGCAACAAATCAAACACAAAGAGAAGTGAAGTATCGGACCCAGTCCGAGATTTAGAGGAGGGTGAATTAGCATCCAACTTGCTTCGATAGAGCGCCCTATTCTAACACACCTATTCGGGGTCTACCTCGCCTCTTTGGGGAGGTAAGAGGATTCCGGAACCTCTCTGTTTAGGGATGTCTAAACAGTGGCTCCAAAATCCAAAAAAAAAGGAGTTGACTATACTCGCTCAAGACAGAAATGAGCGAGGTATGCCAATGGAAAAATGGTAGCTTGTTCCACTAGGGACATGGACTCACTACCGATTTACGAAAGCAAAACCATCTGATCAAAATGGAGAGAGGAACTAGTCCCCAGCGGAGTCGCCAGAAGCTGTCGGCATATTTTTAGGTTATGTGTTGTATTTTGAGAAGGGGTCGCCTACAAAAGTTGTCGACGAAATTTTTTTTTAGATTTAATTTAAATATATATATATATAATTTAGAAAGTAGTATTTGATTTTGAAAATAATTTTAAATTTGAAAATTTTAAGATATGAAATCAAACCGATCTCACATCCCGAAAAGTTTATATAAACGAGCACAGCATCACAAACCGTATATCTATTCCGAAGAATAGACACACTGCTTGATGATGGGGCTCGATTAAATAAACTAAAAGATTTGTGACATTCGTTTGGTCTGCGAACCAACTTTATAAGCCGACAAGTTCCCCTGCTTAATAAAAAGGAATTAAACAGGATTTATATTACCTGGGTTCTTAAAGTTCCCTATAAGGGCAAGCCCTTATAATTAATTATATCCTAAATGTCTGAAAACACTTAAGAAAACTCTCGATAATGATCAGTGGTTTTGCTCTCAAGAATTTCAAAGTTTAAGGTTTTCAAAGGATTGAATTTTGGAGATTTCAATAGGAAACGGATCAAATTTGGAACAGTTAATTTCAGGAGTCCAAAGGAAGAGAAGTAGGAGAAGCTGAGGATCCAAGAAGAATCTTGGCAACTTCCCAAACTATCCTATGATTTGGTTTTAATTTGAGAATTTAGTTAATATTGCAATCCTGCCAATTTTAAATAATTAGGACTTATATTTGTATGATATAATCACACACGTAGCCTCGAAGATGTGAGGGTTTATGTCGTACCAAACAACTACCTCGGAATTCTAAGATCAGTTAAGACTTAATTTGCATGACTTGATCATGCAAATGCCTAACGAAGAGTTGAGGATTTATGTTGCACTAGGCAAACTACCTCGAAGTCCTACGGCTTGGTTATTTAATTCTAAGAATGTTTTGCTGAAGTTGACCCGAGTTTTGCTGATGACGATGCCGTGCTGCCCACCATGCTCCAAGCTCCTTTTTGTTGCAGAGGTTTAGTTTTAGAAGGTGAAAATTAGGAGATGAGAGAAGTGTTTTGGTTTAGAAATCTTAAAGTCCAAATATTTTTAATATTTTAATTAAAACAAATCTTAAAGTTTGTTCAAACAGAACCGATTAAGATCACACGGTTCCGTCAACCTGGCATCGTTATTTTCATCGAATTCACTTAGTCCAGATGAATTTGCTAAACTCAATTGAATGAGTTCCACACTTTCATTTAGACCGTGGGAAATTTCGTTAGCAACACATGGGTTACATCATCCGAGGTATTCCCGATCATTCAACGAGACGTTTTAATTTAGTTGCAATTGTAGTTTTGTGTTCTGTTTGTGATTAAATTTTGAGTTGTTTTATATTTTGGAATGTTGTAGCGGTGAATTTTATCTTGTGGTGACTTTTAATTTAGTTTTGGGTTTCAGTTTTGTGACTATCCTAAAGGTTTTAGTTTTCATGCAACAATCTTGTTTAACATGCAAGAAAAGTAAAGCGCAGCGCATGTAAGTAAATTGTAATAAAGTAAATTGCAATAAAATAAAAGCGTACCTGGAGGGTCTTCCCGTCATCCCAAGCTGCACTTAAAACACATATTAAGGCATTTAAATATTTATAACAAGTACCTAGGTAAAGCTAAGGGACAGGTTTTGGTTGTCTACCAAAATCCTAATCCTATTGCTAGTCAACTCCTCTGACGTCTAGGTTCTTGTATTTTGTTTAAGGATGATTTTCTTCATCAAAGAACAATTAAATTCAATTGTTCTTCTAAAACATCTCATCATATTGAGAAAGTGCTTAGGACGAGTCCTAAACATCTTTTCAATATTTCCGAGATTATTTTAAGTCCAAGTAAATTTAATTGCACGGGTGAATTAAACATCCAAGAGTTTAGTTAAGCTTTGTCTCTCGCTTCGCTGAACTCGGGCATTTGATTACCTAATGAATGAAGTGACATCTCACTTAATACTCCATTTAAGAGTTATAATAATTAAAGCCTTTAGGGGCAAGTCTGGTTTGTCGAGAATTTTAATCATTCTTAATTTGAAGTTTGAGTTAAAGGTTTAAAGTGATTTAGTTTAATTATGAGATTTTAATTAATAATTTTAAGTTTGGAATAAGTGTTCAAATTATTTTTTTGGTTTAAATCTTTATACTTTAAGTGATCTTAATATTTTAAATTTGTTTTACTTTTATTATTGAATGATGTTAACTTAATATAATTTAAATTTGATTTAATTGAATTTAAGTTATTTTAATTTAATTTAACTTAATTGTTAAAATATTAATTTAATTTAATTTTAATTTAATTTAATTTTTACTTAATTTAATTTAATTTAATTTAATTTAATTTAATTGTTAAACCACTAAACATTTTGAGCTTTCCTTTAATTTAAGAGTTATATTTTTAATTTTAATTTACTTAGTTTGGATTATTATTTTAATCTTAATTAAGAGTTAAATATTATTTAAGTGACTTATTTAGGGATTTTTTTATTAAAGAATCAATATCCTCTCAATTTATATCCCTATTTTTAATAATTCAAATTTTCATTAATCTTTCAAAATTTAAATTGTTTAAATAATTAAAGTTTCATTTTTAGTTTATTAAAAGTGATTAATGGGTTCCTACCCCTTTAATTTCCCAAAGTTTCAATCATCCAAGAAAGATAAAATCAAATATTTTACCCTCCATTTTAATTAAACTTAAAATTTTAATAAAGGGGTTCATGTAACGTTCTTCGATCCGGCGCAATCTAGACCGTCCACTCGATACACGCTCGATCGGATGGCGCCTGGTCATCGTCTACGACTGGTGTGCACCCGTGACCGTCCACACTAAAACCCTAAGAACTCTCTCATTTCTCAACGAATTTTCACGTTCTTATGCTCTATGGATTCATCTTGAAGAGACGAACACATCCATACGGTTTACATGCCATGAAATTAACTGAAAAGAAATCGAGAATTACTGAAAGCGCGGGAGGAAGGAATAATCCATACCTTTGCTCTGAGAAGTGTAGCCTCAATCAGAGAGTTGTGTCACCTTCGATTGCACCCAAGAAAGCTCCAGATGAAGTCTCTGGCTCTGGGGAATTGTCTAGGTATGAAAGTGTCCACAGCCGATTTCAAAGCTTGGAGGCTAGAGCAACTAGGTGGCCTGGAGAGGGGGCTTTCACTGGGGAACTCCTTCTCTTAGTCCTGTGCAGGTGTGGGTGAGTTTAATTTGTATTTTGTGGAGCTTTTAGATATGTCCTGGTTCTGGGCTGAGAATTGAGCTCCAAAATTGAGCTCAATCAATGGGGTTTAGGCAGGAGAGCAGTGGGGATCAATTGTTCTAGGTGAGGAGAAGGTCCTGGAGCAATTTTGGCAGAGTTTTGTTTAGGTCTTGTTCATCATCTTCTTTGGCCGAGAAGGTGGTGGGTTTAAATAGACATGGCTGGAGGGCCTCCCAGGGGGAGTTGAGGCTTGGAATCACCTGCTCTGGTCAAGGGAAGAACAGCCATGGTGTCTAATTGGGTTGGGACAGCTCAGCAAGGAAGAATTGAATTTTTGAAACAAATGGGTGCTCTCGGCCTGGTGTTTTCCGGCGACTGTGGTGGCTGGCCGGCCAGGGTCAGGTCACCCTTAAGGTCAGAGAGGTCAAGGCTGGGGTTTAGTGCAGTCAATTGGCCATGAACATGTGTAAAGGAGTTTGATTTAAATGGAATAGGAGAAGGCTCATTTTGGCTTGGTTTGGTTCAACTCATATATTTGGGCTAGGTTCACCCCCCCATGATCCGATTCGGGCCGAAGGGGATCGGCTGGGTCCGTTAGGAAGGGGTGGTGAAGTCCCCATCCAAGGTGTTGTGGCTAATTTTAGTTTAGAGTGTAGCATGGATGAGGTTAAAAATGCTTAATGAAGGTTTAAGAAAGAGCTCCCTCTTCTTGCCATTAATGGCTTGGTGAGGTGTCAAAGCTCTCATGGCTTCATATGGCTTGTAAATGGCTTCATTTGGCTTGCTCATGGCTTGGGAAAAGGTTGGCTTATTTTCATAGGAATGGGTTTTGGGATTTTTCATGTTTAAGGGAAATTTGCATGAGGCTTGATTTGGATTTATTTGATGATTGATTTAGAACTTAGGGATGATATCAATTAAAGGTATGATGAGAAGAAATTGTCATGTGGGCTTTGGAGCTGATTTTAGGCTTTTAGATTTGGTGAAAATGGGCTTTTAGGATGGTTTAAGAATGTGGGCCTTTAAGTTTGAAAACAAATTGGTGGATGGAAATTTTGTGAAGGATTGGGCCAAACAAATGTTGGGTTTATTTTAGGGATGTGTCATGAATATTTTAGAAAAGGTTTGGTGTCATTTAGAGTGGAATTGGATTTAATTTGGGCTTTTTTGGTAAAGGGGCCAAAGTGGGTCAAATTGGGCTAACTTGGGCTAAGGTTGGGCTAAGGTTAGATTTGATGTAAAATTAATGTTGAGAAATGCTTATAGGAGTGTCACAAAGAGTTTTTAACTTTGTTTGGGCTTTGATTTTGGGATTTGGGCCCATTTGGGTTAGGTTTGGGTTTAGGCCAAAAATGGAGATTTTAGTTTTGGGTTAGGTTTGGGTGGAGTTTAGGTTCAAATTTGTGCTAAATCTTGTTAGTGTTTTGCTTGTGGGGATGTTAGGAAGGTTTTAGAGAAGATTTGGGGTTAATTGGAGTTGAATTGGGTTGGTTTGGGCTAAGTTTAGGTCATTGGCCAAAATTGGGCTTTACGCTTCAAATTGGAATTGGATCCAAATTTCAATCAAATTGGGCTTGGATTTGATCTAAATTGATATTGGGGATATTGAATTGAAGTTTAGAATTGAATTGGGTCAAATTTGAGGTCAATTGGGTTGGTTTGGTGGGACATTGGGTCCACTTAGGTTAAAAATAGGTCAAATTGGGGGTTTTGGTAAAAGTGGGCTAAATTGACAAAATTGGCTTATGGTGTAGTTGAAAAAAAATAAATTAAGAATATTTGGGATTTTCTGGAATTTTTTGGGAATTTTCTGAATTTTTTGAATTTTTGGGTTAAAAGGGTATTTTGGGTATTTGGAGGGTATTGAGGGGTATTTTTGGAATTTTTGGTATATTTGACCAAGGATGATCAATTTGAGTGGGGGGAATCTTCAGGATTGATTTTGAGGAATTTTGGGTAATTTAGGCAATTTTGCAAATTTTGGGTAGTTTCAAGGACATTTGGTAGGTTTAGCGGGTGTAGGGCCCTGGGGGTCAAAAATTGAAATTTTGGGAAAATGAAGATTGATCAAGTTTGAGTAGAATGGAATCACTTTGGTTTAGCCATGAAGCCATTTTAATCTCATAAGAGCCATGAGAGGACTCATTTGAGGCATTCACTATGTTGTTCCTAACCCTCTTAGCCAAGGGCCTAAGGGTTAAGGTCCATCCATATGAATTAACTTCATGAGTCGTGAAGTCAAGCTAGGCATGAATGGTTTTAGGATTGGAATGTGTGTGAAAGTGTAATGTGTGTGCAAGTCAACCCTCACTGCACCAGCCCACCTGTGGTAGTCCTAAGGCCAAAGAGTCCTATAGGGAACTCATCCTTTAAACCTCCACATTCTATCTTAACCCTCCAAGTGACTTGGGGGTTTACAATCAAACTTATGGGGTTTGCAAGGAGTTTAAGAGGTGTTTAAATTTCTAAGTGGTGGGTTCCATTTCTAGTCCTCTAAGATAGTCAAAGGGAAAGCCTAAGGCTAGATCCTAAGTACTAAGGAGAGAGAAGAGAAAAGACCTCATCAACAATGAGGTCAACCACCACCCATTAACCCAATAAGTCAACTTTTGACCAAAAAGTCAACTTTGATCAAAATGGTATGTATATATATATTTATATAAATTTATATAATATTTATTTTTTTATTTTAAATATTTTAAGTATAAGTATATTATTTATAAATATTATTTAAATATAAAAATATTTAATAGTTAAATAAATTATAAATAAAATATAAATATATGTATATATAAATAAATAAATAAATAAATATATACATATGAATATATATAATAATATTTTTTTATTTTAAATGTTTTAAGTATAAGTATATTATTTATAAATATAATTTAATTATAAAAATATTTAATAATTAAATAAATTATAAATAAAAATATTGGTTTAATGTGTTTATCATTGGGTCAAGGATTAACCATTTCGACCAAAGTTCGCCTTTTGTTAGAGATTAACTTATCGGGTCAATAATCGGTCATTAATTAAAAATCGACTATTTTAACCAAAATCGCTTTTCGGTCAAAAGTCGACTTATCGGGTCAATGGGTTTGTCATCGGATCAAGGATTGACTATTTCGACCAAAGTTAACTTTTTGGTCGAGATCGACTTATCGGGTCATTAATTCAAAAATTGTTTATTTTGACCAAAATCGACTTTTTGGTCAAATGTCGACTTATTAGCCAATGGGTCGGTCATCGGGTCAAGTATCGACCATTTTGACCAAAGTCGACTTTTTGGTCAAAAGATGATCTATTGGGTCAATGGGTCGAGCATTAGGTCAAAGATTAACCATCTTGACCAAAGTCGACTTTTTTGTCAAAGATTGGTTTATCGGGTAAAAAATTGGTCATTAAGTCAAAAATCGACTATTTTAATCAAAAGTCGACTTATTGGGTCAATGAGTCAGTCATTAGGTTAAGGATCGACTATTTTGACCAAAGTCGTCTTTTGGTCAAAATTTGACCTATTTAGGTCAACGAGGTCGTTAGTAGGTCAAAATCGATAATTTTGAGCAAAATCGACTTTTTTGTCGAAAGTCGACTCTATTGGGTCAATAGGTTGGTCATCGGGTCAAGGATTAACCATTTTGGCCAAAGTTGACTTTTTAGTAAAAAGTTAACAAATCGGATCAATTGTCGGTCATCGATGAAGAATCGAACATTTTCACCAAAGTCGACATTCGGTCATTGTGTCGAAATCGACCATTTTGACCAAATTTGACTTTTGGTCAAAAGTCGACTTTTGGGTCAATGAGGTAGTCATTAGGTCGAAAATCGACTTTTTTTCAAAAATTGACCTAATGGGTTAATAATTGGTAATTATGTCAAAATTTACTATTTTGTCTAAAATTGAATTTTTAGTCAAAAGTCGATCTATTGGGTCAGTGGGTTGGTTATTGGGTCAAGGATTGACAATTATGACTAAAGTTGATTTTTTGGTCAAAAATTTACTTCTTGGGTTAATAATTTGTCATTAGGTCAAAAATTGTCTATTTTGACCAAAAAGTTGACTTTTTTGTCAAAATTTGACCAATTTGGCCACTGGTCAGTCATCGGGTCAAAAATCGACCATTTTGACCAAAGTCGACTTTTTGGTCAAAAGTCGACCTATTTGGTTAATTGGGGTCATTAGGTCAAAATTCGATTATTTTGACTAAAATCGACTTTTTGGTCAAAAGTCGACATATTGGTTCAATGGGTCAAGTTATTAGGTCAAGGTATAACCATTTTGACCAAAGTTGATTTTTGGTCAAAAGTTTACCTATCGGATCAATGGGTTGGTCATTATCAGTCTAAATCGACCATTTTAACTAAAGTCGACTTTTTGGTCAAAAGTTCACCTATCGGGTCAATGGGTTTGTCATTGGATCAAAGATCGACCATTTTGATCAAAGTTGACTTTTTGGTCGAGATCGGCTTATCGGGTCAATTATCGGTCATTTCGTCAAAATCGACTATTTTGACTCAAAATCGAATTTTTTGTCAAAAGTTAACCCATCGGTCAATGGGGTGGTCATTGGATCAGGAATCGTCCATTTTAACCAAAGATGACTTTTTGTCAAAAGTTGACTCTATCGGGTCAATGGGTTGGTCATCGGGTCAAGGATAGATAATTTCGACCAAAGTCGACTTTTTCGTCGGATATCGGCTTATCGGGTTAATAATCGGTCAATAGGTCAAAAATTGACTATTTTGTCCAAAATCGATTTTTGGTCAAACATCGACCTACTTGGATCAATGTGGTCGTTGGGTCAAAAATTGATCATTTTAACCAAAGTTGATTTTTCGTCAAAAGTTTACCTATTAGGTCAATGGGTTGATCATCGGGTCAAAGATTGATCATTTTGACCATAATCGACTTTTTGGTCGATATCGACTTATTGGGTCTAAAATCGGTCATTAGGTCGAAAATCGAATATTTTGACCAAAATTAAATTTTTTGTCAAAAGTTTACCCATTAGGTCAACTGAGCTAGATTGGTCGAAATTGACCATTTTTACCAAAGTTGACTTTTTGGTCAAAAGTCGACCAATTTGGTCAATGAGTTGGTAATCGGGTCAAGATTTAACCATTTTAATCGAAGAAAACTTTTTGGTCAAAATTTGATATATCGGTCAATCGTGCAGTCATCAGGTCAAAATCGACCATTTCGACCAAAGTCGACTTTTTGGTCAAAAGTCGACCTATCAGGTTAATGGGTGATCATTAGGTCAAAATCGACTATTTTGAGCAAAATTGACTTTTTGATCGAATGTCATTCTATTGGGTCAATGGGTTGGTCATCAGTGAAGGATCGATAATTTTGACAAAAATTAACTTTTTAGGCGGAGATTGACTTATTTGGTCATTAATTGGTCATTAGGTCAAAAATTCACTATTAAATATTTTTATAATTAAATTATATTTATAAATAATATACTATACTTAAAAATTTTAAAATAAAGAATAATATTACATAAAATTATATATATATATATATATATATATATATATATATATATATATATATATATTTATATATACACATTTATATTTAAATATTTATAATTTATTTAACTATTAAAAATTTATATAATTAAATTATATTTATAAATAATATCATATACTTAAAATATTTAAAATAAAAGAATAATATTAAATAAATAAATATATATATATATATATATTTATATATACCTATATATATTTTTATTTATAATTTACTAAAAAATTAAATATTTTTATAATTAAATTATATTTATAAATAATAAACTATACTTAAAACATTTAAAATAAAAAATAATTATATATATATATAATTTATTTAACAATTAAATATTTTTATAATTAAATTATATTTTTAAATAATATACTATACTTAAAATATTTAAAATTAAAAAATAATATAAAATAAATTTATATATATATATATATATATATATATATATATATATATATATATATATATATATATATATATATATATATAATTTGTTAACTATTAAATTTTTTTATAATTAAATTATATTTAAAAATAATAAACTAAACGTAAAATATATAAAATAAAAAAATAATATTAAATAAATTTATATATATATATACATACATGCATACGTATATATATATATATATATATATATATATATATATATATATATATATATATATATATATATATAGAGATGGTTTTGGCGGCTGGATTTGAGCTCGCTATGGTTTCAGCCATGAGTTCGCTGGCGACTGACTCGCTGGTGGTGGTGGGTTCGAAGAGGTGTTGGGTGTGTGGTCCTCCCCGGGTTCGTAGTAGTGTCGGGGACTTCTTTGCTGGGTTTTGGATCTCCCGGCTCGTTAATTCAAATTTCTCATCGTTCCATCGCTCTTGGAGCTCTTGCTGACTGGGAAGAGCAGTTCTTCAACCGAGCTAACTACCGGAGACCGCCGAGACTCGTTTGTTGTCACTTTGCTACCGAGCTTTTCACCGGTTTGTTCTTGTCAATGGCTAATCCCGTGGATTCTGCTACCGGAGTGAATGGATTAAGGCATCTTATGCAGTGTGTCTGGCCAAGGCCCTAATCCGAACCAACCTTCCAATCTTTTCTTCCCCGCATTTTTCATGATGCTCGTGCAGGGAAAGTATCCAGCCCTTTCATTCATCCCATCGATGTCAAGGATGGTCGCCTAACTGTCTATTTTTCCGATGAGGAAATTAACACTCGAATGAAGAAGTTAGATTAACCCTCAAAGGGAAATTCACCTCGGACATCCAAAGATGGAGCTAGTCGTGGCTTTTTCGAGTCACCGGCATTTTCTCGGTAATCGGAGAATGGGGCTTCTAGATGGAAGGCACCTTCTTATCCATTTCTCTAATGAGGAAGATTATGCTAAGCTATTTGCAAAACAATGTGTAACTATTGCCGGTATGGAAATGAAACTTCTAAAATGGACACCGTGATTTGATCCCGCAAGGAACCACCCATCATTCCACTTGGTTTAAATTCCCTAATCTCCCATACGGATATTTCAACCATAAAGCCTTATTCCGGATTGCTAGTAGCTATTGGAACCCCCTCGTAATGGATGCACCACTTGTAATAGAGGCCTACTCCGAAGCGACTAGGATTCGGATCGAAAGAGACATCTCCTTACCCGAAGTCAATAGAATCCGGGTGGTACTCGCCGTCGAGGGTTTTTGGCAGAAGTTATTATGCAACAGAAACCTCACTATCGCACTAATTGCAAGATGTTTGGGCATACCATAGAGAAGTGTTATAGACTACACCCTCCTCCCGTAGAAGGCTCCTGTGGCCGAACCTTCGTTAGCAGCCCCTCCTCTACCCCAATTAAATCTCCTATCACCGCCGTTTTGCCTCACCTCCGACGATCCCCTCCATCCCCACCCCCCCGCAAATACATTCACTCGACCCTCACCCAATTCAATCTCCTATCACCGCCATTTTGCCTCGCCTTTCGACAGTCCCCTCCATCCCCACCCCCCAAGCAAACCCTTTCACCTCGACCCTCCCTCCTCTCCTTCTATACTACCCCCCCTGAACATTGGTTCTCCCGATTTAGCCCCTTCATCGTTATTCCCCAACCTCCCCCACCCAACTCATTCCGAGAGCATGTTGGAAAATAATTGGGAAGTGCAGAATGCTAAAAAGAAAAAAAGAAATAAATTAGACATTAACTCTAGTTCCACTACCTCTCATTCCTTACTAGTCGAACCCTCTTCCTCACTCCCTTTAAGGGGGAGAACCGCATCAAAATCCCACCCACCTTCCCCCACCCCTCCTACCTACTTTATTGCATGATTAACTTTCTATGCTGGAACATTAGAGGTGTGGCCCACCCACCCTCACTTAAAAGGATTCACTATCTTACTAAAAAACATTCCCTTTGGTGCTTTGCCTTACTTGAGCCTCTTGTGCATCAGCATTCCAATAAAATTATCAACTCTTTTCATGGTTTCACCCATTTTGCTAATTCCAACAACAAGATATGGGTCTTTTGCAGGAAAGAACTTAATTGGACTGTATTGCTGGATCTTCAGCAGATGGTCCATATCTCTATCTCCTTTGCTGGACAGGCTGCTAATGCCACCTTTGTGTATGCTGGGTGTAGAAAAGATGATAGAACTCTGCTATGGGAGCATATCCATAATCTAAGCAATGAAATTAATTGCCCCTGGATCATCGAGGTGATTTCAATCGTATTACTACTCCCGCCGAAAAACCGGGTGGCCACAGCACCTAATGTAACTACAATGAACACCTTCAATGATAATATCGATGCAGCTGGGCTTTATGATCCGGGATTTAGGGGTCCTAAGTTCACCCGGAAAAGGAATTCTACTAAAGAAAGGCCGGATAGATTTCTCGCCAATGAGCTCGGCATAGCCATTTTCTCGCATACCCGCATCACTCATCTTGCTCTTATTTCGCTCCGACCATATGCCTCTCCTTATATCTATTATCGCTCCTCCCAGCACTCCCTCCTTTAAACCTTTCGTATATCGTAACATCCGGTCTACCCACCCCTCCTTCCCCGCGAGTGGTCGAGATAATTGGCAAGTTTCTACACGATGGACCCTTGGCACAAGCTCGTGCCTCCTTCATCACGAAGCTTAGTAGGAAATTATCTAACCGGGCTCGGAATCAATTTGGCAATGTATTTAAAGTGGTGGAGCAGTCGAAAGAGATGTCTTAGAATTGGAAGAGAAAAGCCTTAATAACAAGGTTCCTTCGGTCCCAACTCCTTCGTCGTCGAAGCCAAACCGATGCACTCTATCGATATTCGAGACAAATTTCTTCAACGTAAGGCCTCCATTAATCACTTTAAGGAGGGAGATAGGAACACTGCCTACTACCATGCCTACCTTAAATATAAGAGGAAATGTAATTTCATACATAGCATCAAAAAGGAGAATGGGGATTGGATCTCCAACCACTTGGAGATTGGTAGAGATGCTACAAAATACTTTCATTCCCTACTTCAACAATACCCAATGCAAAGAACCAGCATAAACACTGCCCTTTTCACTGATCATTATGATTACATTAGTCAGCTTAATCTCACTAATCCCCCATCTGAAGAGGAGATCCGGAAGGCCATTAACTCTATTGATAGCTCTAAGACTCGCAGCCCCGACGGTACACTTTTGATTTTTACATCAAGGCTTGGGTGATCATTAAAGCTGAGGTGAAGGATGCCATCACTAGTTTCTTTCTGGGAGAAGACATTCCTCAATACTTCCATGCTTCCAACTTTGTGTTAATCCCCAAAGACACTAAACAAACTAGTTGGGATCACTTCAGACCTATTAGTCTCACATCTCGTGATCGCAAGACTATAAGCAAGGTGTTAGTCACCGTACTACAACCCATTTCGAGAAAGTTATCACCCCTAATCAAGTCGCTTTTGTCAAAGGTAGGTCCATTGCCGATAATATCTTGTTAGCACAGAGCTTCTTTTGAACTTGAATACTAAGTGCGAAGTGGCAATTTAATTTACAAGCTTGATATTAAGAAGGCATATGATACCATCCACTCGGACTTTCTTATGCGACACTCTCACAAGAAGGGGTTTTCGTAATTCTTCTCGCAATCTAATCGAAGATGGCTGAGGGCTAATGCCCACTCTATTCTCGCTCAATGGGTCTACTTGGGGCTACTTCTTCGCTTCTAGGGGTCTCAAGCAAGGAGACCCTCTATCTCCCACCCTTTTCATCTTGGCTATGGATTATTTCTCCAAACTTTCGAACCAAGCTAAGCATATCACACCCCTCCAACAGGTATCACCACAAGTCTAATATTTTAGTTTCTCACTTAGTGTATGCAGATGATGTTATGGTTTTCTCCAATGCTTCCAAGAATGCTGTCAAAATGATTGTCAAATGCCTGAACTCCTTCCAGCAAACTTCTGGTATGGTGTTCAATAGGTCCAAAAGCCATCTCCTATTTTCTTCAAATACTTCTGTGGAGGTCAGAAACTGGGTTATTAATTTCACTGGCTTTACTAGCACTCACCTGCCTCTCAAGTACTTAGGGGTACAGCTTGATATGGGTAGAACAAAGCAAAGGCACTTTCAAGGCATCCCGCAGAAATCAACTCTTATTTGGCAAATCGGACTCACAAGTACCTTTCCAAAGGAGGTAGGATAACTATCCCGAGAAGTATTCTCACCACTTTGCCTCGCTTATGTTCTTCGATGACCACTATGAACAAAGGAATCCAAACTCTCTTCGAAAAGGCTTTTAACAAGTTTCTTCGGCCGGCCAAAGAAAGCAGTGTCATTGGACCTCCCGGACCAAAGTGGCTAAGCCTACTCGGGCCGGTGGACCGGGGTTTAAAACTATAAAGCGTATAATTCAAGTGAATCTATGTAAGTCGTGGATCAAATTCGCATCCCGTAACTCCCTACGAGCTAATTTTCTCGATGGGCAAATATTGCAAACCGCTCCACCCGACCCCGGTTAAGAAGCAAAGTGGGTGACTCTAAGCTATGGAAAGCTATGCTCGAATTAGGCCGCAAGCCGAAAGTCCGTTTAGTCGGCAGTTGGGGAAGGGGGACCTCACCTTCCGGTCGGATAATCGGTGCCCAACCGAATGGCTCAACCCCGGTACTAATATTCCCAACCTTAAACTCAAAGTATCCGAGTGTTGGGTCGGGACTAATTGGTCTCCGGAGGATCTTCAAACCGTGCTTACTCCCGAGTCCGCTAGCAGTGTGGCCACCACTAGTTTTGACGAGTGTAGCGTGACTCTATCATCTCGGCATTCCCGTGCCCAAGATAGCTTGTCTAAAACAATCTACTCCAAACTTTACCAGTGGGAGCTCATCCCTTGGAGTGAATGTCCTTGGAACAAATATTTATCACCATCTATGACCTTCTTTACTTGGAGAACCTTCCTGAAGATCCCTCCTACTGATGACATCCTCAAACTAAAAGGTCTGAGGGGTCCTTCTTGTTGTAGACTTTGCATGAGGGAGGAAGAATCTATCAAACACCTGTTTTTCAAATGCAGGTTTTCTCAGCTTGTTTGGAGGTTAATCCTTCAAAGACTGTCAAATCAACACACAAAGCCTTTCTGGGGTCTGCCTTCACTCTTGTTGGGCAGATTGGAACAAGCATGGGATTGGTGCGAGTCCCTCTTATCCGTGCATGGTTCCTTTGGATGGCAAGGAATAAAGCCACCTTTGATGACATTCTACCCAATGAACAAAAAGTTGCACAAAATTGTCTCTCCTACATTCAAAAACTCATCGATATAATAATTTCTCTAATATTTGTGGGCTTCGAGACCACTCACGAGGCTCCTTCCCACAGTAATCACACTGGTCAAATGTCATCCCCCCTATTCCCCCTTCCTTAAACTAAATTATAATGGCTGCACGCAATGAGGAAGGTGCTCGGATTTGTGGAATCTTCAGAACCACAGGGGTGATTGCATGCTCTTCTTCCATGCACCCGTGGATGCCGCCGATACTTTGGAAGCCGATCTCATTTCCATCTTTTGGGGGCTTTCCATGGCCATTAGTCGTAATCGGTATAATATTATGGTGGAAGGTGACAATGAGGAAATTATCACATCGTCGAACCCATGCCTCTCCAATCCTCCCCGGCATCATGGTCACCTGGAGAAATAGAATCCTCGCCAATGTCTCCAAACTCAATGTTCAATTCACCTTCATTCACAAGGAAGGTAATCAACCCGCCGGTCGGCTTGCTAAAGTCGGAGCTTCTTCCCAAAATGTGAGGGCCTCAACCATCATTCCTACACAGCTAAAGACCCTCATCAACAGTGACAATCTTTCTGCCCCTTACATCAAGACTACTACCTGACTCCTCAATTTTGGTGCTGGGATTTTTTGAGGTCCCCACTTGGCCTAATATTGCTGTTGATCTCTTATCTGTGCCTCTGGACTTATGATTGGATCTTTATCTCATCCACCAAGCTGTTTGGACTTACTGAGATAATGCCAGTTCTCTCTTCTGCACTTCAGCACTTGTGTACTGCTCCTGGTTGAGTGGGCTTTATTATGTTTCTCTGTTTGTTTTAGTTAGACCTGTTCTATTTGTTTATGTCTTTGTCTTAGTCTGGGTGGAGTATGTTTAGGAGGGGTCTTACCACTTTTGGTAAGGTTTTTTGTAATTACGGTTTCTAGTAACATGTAGGGAGCCTTTGTGGCTTCTTTCCCATTAATATATATATATATATATATATATATATATATATATATATATATATATATATATATATATATATATTTATACATACCTATATATTTATTTTTATTTATTTTTTTTAATTATTAAATATTTTTATAATTAAATTTTATTTATAAAAAATATGCTATACTTAAAATATTGAAAATAAAAAAATAATATTATATATATATATATATATATATATATATATATATATATATATATATATATTAATAATTTATTTAACTATTAAGTATTTTTATAATTAAATTATATTTATAAATTCTATACTCGTACTTAAAATATTTAAAATAAAAAATAATATTAAATAAATAAATATAAATATATATATATATATATATATATATATATATATATATATATACACACATATATATTTATTTATTTATAAATTATTTAACTATTAAAATTCTTTATAGTTAAATTATATTTATAAATAATAGAATATACTTAAAATATTAAAAATAAAATAATACTATATATATATATATATATATATATATATATATATATATATATATATATATATATATATATATATATATATATATATATATATAGCTATATATATATATTTTTATTCATAATTTACTTAACTATATTCTTTTATTTATAATTGGATTATATTTATAAACAATATTCTATACTTAAAACATTTAAAATATAAAAAATAATTTAAAAATAATATACTATACTTAAAATATTTAAAATAAAATAATAATATTATATAAATTTATTTATAACTATATAACTATATATATATATATATATATATATATATATATATATATATATATATATATATATATATATATATATATATATATATATATATATACATATATTTATTTATTTATCAGCTTTTTAACAATTAAATAATTTTATAATTAAATTATACTTATTAATAATATATAATACTTAAAATATTTAAAATAAAAAAATAATATTAAAAAAAATTTTTATATATATAAATATATATTTATGTACCATTATATATATTTTTTGATTTATAATTTTTGTAATTATTAAATACTTTTATAATTAAATTATATTTATATATATTATACTATACTTAAAATATTTAAAATAAGAAAATAATATTAAATAAAATTTTTTATTTATAAATATATATTTTTGTACCTCTATATATATATTTTTATTTATAATTTTCTTAATTATTAAATACTTTTATAAATAAATTATATTTATAAATAATATACTATACTAAAAATATATAAAATAAAAAAATAATAATTAATATATAAATATATATATAAATATATATTTATAATTTATTTAACTATTAAATATTTTTATGATTAAATTATATTTTTAAATAATATACTATACTTAAAATATTTTTTATAAAAAAATAATATTAAATAAATAAATATATATATATATATTTATTTATACTTTTTTTAACTATTAAATATTTTTAGAATTTAATTATATTTATAAATAATATACTATACTTAAAACATTTAAAACAAAATAATAATATTATATAAATTTATACATAAATATAAATATAAAAATATATATATATATATATATATATATATATATATATATATATATATATATATATATATATATATATATATATATATATATATATATATATATATATATATATATATATATATATATATCTTTTTTTTAACTATTAAATAATTTTATAATTAAATTATATTTATTAATAAAATATTATACTTAAAATATTTAGAATAAAAAAATAATATTAAATAATTTTTTTATTTATATAAATATATATTTATGTACCTCTATATATATTTTTTTATTTATAATTTTTTTAATTATTAAATATTTTTATAATTAAATTATATTTATAAATAATATACTATACTTAAAATATTTAAAATAAAAAAAATTAAATTAAATAAATTTTTATATATATATAAATATATATTTATGTACCTCTATATATATTTTTTTATTTATAATTTTCTTAATTATTAAATATTTTTATAATTAAATTATATTTATAAATATATACTATACTTAAAATATTTAAAATAAGAAAAATAATATTATATATATATTTTTATGTATATATATATATATAAATATAAACATATATATATTTATATATACGGATATAAATTTATTTATTTATAATTTATTTAACTATTAAATATTTTTATGATTAAATTATATTTTTCAATAATCTAATATACTTAAAATATTTAAAAAAATAATATTAAATAAATATATATATCTATAGTATATATTTATATATACCTATATATATATATATATATTATAAAAAAAATAATATTAAATAAATATATATATATAAATAATATATATATATATATATATATATATATATATATATATATATATATATATATTTATTTATTTATTTATCATTTTTTTAAATATTAAATAATTTTATAATTAAATTATATTTATTAGTAATATATTATACTTAAAATATTTAAAATAAAAAAGAATGCTAAATAAATTTTTTTATATATATAAATATATATTTATGTACCTCTATATTTATTTTTTTATTTATAATTTTTTCTAATTATTAAATATATTTATAATTAAATTATGTTTAATTAAAATATTTAAATTAAAAAAATAATATTTTATATATATGTAAATTTATGTAAATTTATGTATGTATGTATACAAATTTATTTAATATTATTTTTTTTGTTTTAAATATTTCATCGTTTCGGATGATGAGAATGAATTACTCGCGGCTCCGTTTCGGCTGACTTTGGTAGGAAAATTCATATATGGTCACCCGAAATTGGAACTAATTCGAAGGGATTTCGAGCTGATGATGTTAGTGGGTACATGGAAAGTAGGGTTACTAGATGGTAGGCATATACTAATTCAACTTTCTAACGATGAAGATTATACTCGCCTTTTTGCTCGCAGGATTTCGAGGATCGACAATCGAATTATGAAACCGCTTAAATGGTCCGTTGATTTCGACCCGCGAGCCGAATCCCTTATCATTCCTGGTCTCGGATACGTCTCGCCCGGCTTGAAAGTTCATCACTTTAAGCCTCAATTTCTATTTTCAATCGTCAGGGATTTTCGAGAAACCTCTGCGTATCGATCCTCCTACCAAAGATTTAGATGGTTCCCGACCAACCATCGCTAGGTTTCTTGTAGAAAGGGACATTACTCAATCCCTCCCCGATGAGATGTGGATCGGGTCCACTCATAACGGGTATCGGGTTAAGCTCTATTCTTGAACGACACCCCTTATACTCGTCCTCATCAGTAGGATGCTCTGGGCACGCGTCGCTCAATGCTATCACTCGCACCCCGAGCTCAGGAGAGTTAGCATGAGAAACCCAAAGTGGGTTCCATCCACATCAATATTCATTTGGATCTCAAGATCGCGGTTGTCGAGGTGTCCGGGAATATCATTGAACATGACCTCGAGGGAGAAGGCTTCGGTGGATGAGGGTGTTCATATGACCCCTCCTGTCATTAAAGAGCCGGTTCCCACTATTGTTGAGGGTAGTACTAGGTTGAAGGGTATTGTGGTGAACCCTTCTGTACCTGGTATCACTGATTCTGATAACTTTACTGTTGAGATCAATCAGGTTAATGATGTTAACGATGGGGTTTCGTGCCTTTAGTACATCTTGGGGTGGGTGTTGTGGGGCAACAACCTGTTAATGTAGTTTTCTTTGCCTAGACATCCCACCTCGATGATGTCGGAGGCCGGCACTTTAATTCGACATGCAAGTTTGGGTGATGTCCCTCATGTTTTGGGACCTCAGTTGACAGCTGTCTCTGAGCTCCAAGGAGAGGAATGGGTGGTGCAAAAGTCCCGACGTAGAAGGGAAAAAGGATCTTACGAATTGACTAACCTAGGGGTTGGGTGTGACATTGAAGGAAGCCAAAATTATCACTCCAAGGAAGAAGGTAGACTAACCTAAACTAGGGCTCCTTGTCTATACATGTTTAATATCCTAATCTGGAATATCAGGGGAGTTGCGGATCCTTACTCCCTTGGTAGATTGAAATTGTTGAAAAGGATCCATAAGGTCGATATGTTCGCTATTTTGGAGCCTATGATTTCTTCTAATGAGCTTCGCGTCATGGGAAAATTTAAGCAGTTTTCTTGCTTCCGAAATTGCTCTATTAAAATTTGGTTTTTTTGGCAGAAACATATTTCTTTGGAAATTGTTGTGGATGATGGCCAATTCATTCATACTTATTTTTCTGTTGATGAATTCTCAGGTTGGTTAACTTTTGTTTACGCTAGCACTCGCCTTCCCGCTCGACATGAGTTGTGGAGGAAAATTACTGATATGGGTAGTATTATCCCAGATAGATGGATGGTGGGAGGAGATTTTAATATGGTTATGAATAACTGTGAAAATTTGGACAGTCGTCGCCCTGACGCTTCTCTCATGAATAGGTTCAGGGAGGTTATGGTCGATGTGGGCCTGTCGGATTTGGGGTTTGCTGGATCTAGATTTACCTAGAAGAGAGGTAAAGTTTTTGAACGTCTGGATAGGTGTTTTGCTAATCAAGCCTGGATGTCTTCTTATGGGTTCACTCAGGTTCAACATCTTTGTAGTTCGGGCTCCAATCATAAACCTCTATTGCTTTCATTTAATCATTTTAAGAAAACCGCTAATTATCACTTCCATTATTTAAATGTCTCGGTCTGCATACGAGGGTTTTTTACGGTTGGTTAAGGATAATCGGAAAATTGATGACATTGGGAATGCGTGGTTTCGTCCGTGGAAATTACATAAGAAGGTGGCTTTCGCTTTGAGGACTTGGAATTGGAATGTGTTTGGTGATATTCACGCCAAGGTCCGCAATGCCGAGCAACGGGTTATGGATCTTCAAGCTATTGATGAAGCTACTAGTGAAGTTATGTCTCAGCTTCATGTGGCTCACTCTAATTTATTAGAAGCTTCGCTTTGGGAGGAGGATTATTTGCAATAGAAGGCGGGTAAGGTTCATTTTGCTCAAGGCGATAGAAATACAAAGTATTCCTTGCTTGCATTAAGCAACGTCGGGCCAATAACAATATTGTTATCATTAAGAATGACCAGGGTCTTTGGCTTACTGATATACAGGATTTGGGGAATAGTGCGGTTAGTTACTTCACTGACATTTACACTGCTTGGGAGACTACGGGTTCCATCGACGCTCGCTTGTTAAATGATAAGAGAAGCTGTACAGAGAAGCTGTACAGAGAATCTTGACCTTTCTGGTATTCCTACAGCTGATGAGGTTTATGATGCTTTAAAAGATATCAACTCTAATAAAGCGCAGGGTCTGGACGGTTTTACCGCTGATTTTTACATTAAATGTTGGAGCATTGTAAAGAGAGATGTGATCCATGCCATTCGGAGTTTTTTTATGGGGGAAACGCCAGGTAAATTTTTCTCTTTTGCCATGATTATCCTTATCCCCAAGTCTACACAAAAGATGTCTTGGGACCACTTCCATCCTATTTTGCTTACTTCGGTAATCTCCAAGGTTATTAGAAAAATTATGGTGGAACGCATTCAACCCCACCTCAATCATATCATTTCTTCTAACGAATCAGCCTTCATCCAAGGTAGGAGTATCACAGAAAATATTATGTTAGCCCAGGAGATTATACATGATACTGATAAGAAGTGTCATGGTGGCAATATGGTCCTTAAGCTGGATATTTGTAAAGCTTATGATTCCGTTAGTTGGCATTTTATAATTGAAGTTTTTAAAGCAAGAGGATTTTCTGTTGCATTTTTCCAACATATTCTCAATTGGCTTCGTTGCAATCACTATAACATTCTCATTAATGGTAATTCCTATGGCTTCTTTAATGCCACCCGGGGCATCAAGCAGCGCGATCCTCTTTCCCCCACTATATTTATCTTGGTGTTTGACTATTTCTCTCGGATGCTTGAGGATTTATATGTCCATGACCCGTCGGTTCACTACTCTACTAAGTCATCTGTGGTGGTCTCGCATTTAGCCTATGCTGACGATGTAGTTCTTTTCTCTAACGCCTGTAAGAATAGTATCAGGAAAGTTTATCACTTACTTAAGAAATTTCAGGATCTCTCAGGCCTTTCTTTTAGTGCTAATAAATGTAATTTGTACTTTGGTAAGATTGCTGATTGCGTAAGGTTTTATGGGTCAAGCAAGTACACTGGTTTCAATGTTTGGTGCTTCCTATTAAATATCTTGGGGTCCAGCTTCTTAAGGGGAGAATGAAACTAACTCAATTTGATGAGGTGGTGGAGAAGATTAAAAATAGGATTAATGATTGGAGGAACAACTTTTTGTCCTTTGGTGTCCGCATTACCTTGATTAGAAGTATCATCCTGAGCATGCCAAAATACGGGTTACAAGTACTTCAAATTAAGAAGAGCACCCAAACCATCTTAGAAAAATGTCTCAATAAATTTTTATGGGTCGGTGGTTTTGTCTGGGAGGAAGTGGTGTTCTCGGAAGAAGCTATGTAAACCTATTAGTGGGGGTGGACTTGGTTTTAAGGAGCTTCAACGACATTGCCCACATTAGCCTCGTTTAAGCATTGGTCGAATTTTTGCCTGGGGAAGTCCTTGTGGGCCTCTTTTATGCATGGAAAGTATTGTAAGACCTCTCATCCTGCGCTTGCTATTTCGAAGAAGGGTGATTCTATTTTATGGAAGAGACTTCTTTGTATTCAGGATTGGGCTAAGGATCTCATTTTTTGG
>CM040432.1:405000-412500 GCA_022702705.1 Papilionanthe hookeriana x Papilionanthe teres
CCCATTGACCCAATAGGTCATTTTTTTGACCAAAAAGTAAATGTTGGTCAAAATAGTTAATTATTGATCTAATGACCAATTATTCACTCAATTAGTTAATCTTTGACCAAAAAGTCAACTTTGGTCAAAATATTCAATCCTTAACCCAATGACAAACGCATTGACCCAATATGTCAACTTTTGACAAAATAGTCAATTTTTTACTGAATGACCACCAATTGAACCAATAAGTCAACTTTTGACCAAAAAGTCAACTTTGGTCAAATAATAAGTCAACTTTTGACAAAAATAGATCAACTTTTGACCAAAAAGTTAATTTTAGTCAAAATGGTCAACTTCGACATAATGACCTCCTCGTTGATCCAATGGCTCAACTTTCGACCAAAATTTAATTTTGGTCAAAATAATTAATTTTCGACCTTATGACCAAAATAGTCAATTTTTTGAATTAATGACCAATTATCGACCCAATAAGTCAATCTCCGACCAAAAAGTCAACTTCGGACAAAATGGTCAATGATCGACCTAATGACAAACCCATCGCCTAATAAGTTAAATTTTGACCAAAAAGTCAATTTTGGTCAAAATAGTCAATTTTCGACCTAATGACCAACCATCGACCAAATAGGTCAACTTTTGACCAAATAGTCAACTTTGGTTAAAATGGTCAATTTTTGACCCAATGATCAACCCATTGACTAAATTGGTTAAATTTTGACCGAAAAGTCAACTTTTTAGGTCAAAATAGACAATTTTTGACCTAATGACTAATTATTGATCCAATAAGTAAATCTGCAACCAAAAAGTCAACTTTGGTCATAATTTTCAATCCATGACCCAATGACAAACCCATTGACTCAGCATGTCAACCTTTGAACAAAAAGATAACTTCGGTCAAAATGGTAAATCCTTGACCTAGTAACCAACCCACCGACCCAATATATCGACTTTCATTCAAAAAGTCAATTTTGGTCAATATAGTAAATTTTTTACATAATTGCCAATTATTGACCCAATAGGTCAACTTTTGAATAAAAAAGTCTATTTTGGTCAAAATTGGCAATTTTTGACCTAATGACCACCTCATTGACCCAAAAGGTCAACTTTTGACCAAAAAATCAAATTGGGTCAAAATGGTCAATTTCTGACACAATGACCTAAATGTTCACCTTGGTGAAAAGGGTCAATCCTTCATCCAATGACCAACCCATTGACCCAATTTGTTAACTTTTGACTAAAAAGTGAACTTTGGCCAAAATAGTTAATCCTAGACCCAATGACCAACCTATTGACCCAATATGTCAACTTTTGACCAAAAAGTCAATTTTGCTCAAAATTGTCAATTTTTGATCTATCGATCACCTCATCGACTCTAACAGTCAAATTTCAACAAAAGACAAGTTTGGTCAAAATTGTAAATCCTTAACCAAATGACCAACCCATTGACCCAATTTGTCAAATTTGACCAAAAAATCAATTTTGATTAAAATAGTCAATTTTTGACCCAGTAAACCAATCTCTATCCAAAAAGTCAACTTTGGTCAATATGGTTAATCTCTGACCTATTGCCCAACCCATTGACCCAATAGGACATCTTTTGACCAAAAAGTCAACTTTGGTCAAAATGATCAATCCTTAACCCAATGACCAACCCATTGGCCTAATAGGTCAATATTTGACCAAAAAGTCAATTTCAGTCGAAATAAAAAATTTTAGAATTAATGCCCAATATTGACCCAATAAGTCAATCTCTGCCCAAATAGTCAACTTTAGTCAAAATGGTCAATCCTTGATCCAATGACAAATCCTTAGACCCAATAGGTCAACTTTTGACGAAAAAGCTAATTTTGGTCAAAATAGTCAATTTTTGACAAAATGACCGCCCATTGACCCAATAGGTCAACTTTTGACCAAAAAGTTAACTTTGGTCAAAATGGACAACTTTTGACCCAATGACCAACCCATTGACCTAATAGGTCATCTTTTGACCAAAAAAGTCATCTTTGGTAAAAATGGTCAACTTCTTGATCCAATTACCAACACATTGGCCAAATATGTCAACTTTTGACCAAAAAGTCAACTTTGGTCAAAATGGTCAATTTCTGACACAATGACATCCCCGTTGACCCAATGGGTTAACTTTTGACCAAAAATTCAATCTTGGTCAAAAGAGTCAATTTTTCACCTAATGACCAATTAATGACCATATAAGTCAATCTCTGAACAAAAAGTTATTTTTTGTCAAAATGATCAATCCTTCACCCAATGACAAACATATTGACCCAACATGACAACTTTTGACCAAAAAGTCAATTTTGGTCAAAATAGTCAATTTTTGACCTAATGACCTACCCATTGACCCAAAAGGTCAATGTTTGACCAAAAAATTGACCAGTAGGTCAATGTTTGACCAAAAAATCAATTTTGGACAAAATAGACAATTTTTGACGTAATGACTAATTATGAACCCAGTAAGCCAATCTCTGACCAAAAAGTCAACTTTGTTCAAAATGGTCAATCCTTGACCCAATGACCAACACATTGGCCTAATAAGTCAACTTTCGACCAAAAAGTCAATTTTGGTCAAAATAAACAAGCTGAATTAATGACCCAATAAGTCAATCTCCGACCAAAAAGTTAGCTTTGGTCAAAATGGTCAATCTTCGATCCAATGACAAACCCATCGACCCATATGTCAACTTTTGACCAAAAAGCCAACTTTGGTCAAATTAGTCAATTTTTGAATTAATGATCAATTAATGACCCAATAAGTTAATCTCTGACCAAAAAGTGAACTTTGGTCAAAATGGTCCAACCTTGACCCAATGATAAACCCATAGACCCAATATTTTTATTCCTAATTTGTTTAATTATAAAATATTTTTATAATTAAATTATATTTATAATAATATACTTTTCCTAAAACATTATATATATATATATATATATATATATATATATATATATATATATATATATATATACATATATTTATATTTTATTTATAATTTATTTAACTATTAAATATTTTTATATTTAAATTATATTGATAAATAATATACTATACTTAAAATATTTAAAATAAAAAATAACATTATATAAATTTATATATATACAGTATATATTTTTTTATTTATAATTTATTTAACTATTAAATATTTTTATAATTAAATTATATTTCTAAATAATATACTATACTTAAAAATATTTTTAAAAAATAATATTAAATAAATATATATATAAATAAAAAAATTAAATATATATATATCTAAAATAATAATATTTTATATATATGTGAATTTATGTATATATATATAATATATATATATATATATATATATATATATATATATATAAATTTATATTAATATATACCTATATATATTTTTATTTACAATTTTTTTAATTATTAAATATTTTTATGATTAAATTATAATTATAAATAATATACTATACTTAAAATATTTAAAACAAAAAAATAATATTAAATAAATTTATATATATATATATATATATATATATATATATATATATATATATATATATATATATATATATATATATATATATATATATATAATTATATATAATTATATATACCTATAAATATTTGTTTATAATTTATTTATCTATTAAATAGTTTTATAATTAAATAATATTTCTAAATAAAATACTATACCTAAAATATTTAAAATAAGGAAATAATATTATATAAATTTATATATATATATATATATATATATATATATATATATATATATATATATATATATATATATATATATATATATATATATATATATATATATATATATATATATATATATATATATTTATTTATAATTTTTTGAACTATTAAATATTTTTATAATTAAATTATATTTAAAAATAATATACTATACTTAAAATATTTAAAATAAAAAATAATATTATTTAAATATATATATATATATATATATATATATATATATATATATATATATATATATATATATTTGTATATACCTTTATATATATTTTTATTTATATTTTATTTAACTAATAAATATTTTTATAATTAAATTACATTTATAAATAATTTACTATATTTAAAATATTTAAAATTAAAAAATAATTATATATATTATATATACCTATATATATTTATTTATAATCTATTTACATATTAAATATTTTTATAATTAAATTATATTTATAAATAATATACTATACTTAAAATATTTAAAATAAAAAATTCGATTATATATTTATATATACCTATAATATACTATACTTAATATATTTAAAATAAATAAAATAATATTATATATATATATATATATATATATATATATATATATATATATATATATAGAAAGGGCTACAAGAGGCCCCCTACATGTTATAAGTGGAATCATTAGTACATAACCATGGAGAAGTGGCCCCAAACACCTAACAAGTCAAAATTCTTCTCCAAAAAAAATAAAAAAAATTGCATAAGAAAGATACAACTACAAACATTCCACCGAACCAAATCGACCATCAATAGTTCAGTCTGAGATAGGGAGCAGCTAAGAGATCGGCAGTAATGAGAAGTTTGAGTTGGGAAGGGGGGTGGTAGATAAAGACAACCTGGAGGAGAGGGCACCAGCTTTTGAAAGCCGCCGGCAGAGTTTATTTCCTTCTCGAAGTCGAACCGAAAGCGTACTTCGAGTTGGGTTTAAGTAACCGAATCTTATGGGTCCAAGAATTATGATGCCGCTAAGAGTAGTGTTGTTTTTCAATCATCCGAAACATCTCTCGAGAATCTCCCTCCATAATTAGGGAGGTCCAATGTAGCTTCACTGCCAACTTCATAGCCCAAAAAACTGCTTGTAATTCAGAATCTAAAGCATCTGTTGCCACTATGGGGGCCCTGAAAAACAGCAAACACACCCCCTGCTAGTTTTTGAAAATGCCACCTATGCCAGCATTTTCAGTTTTATAACTACCATATGTGTTCACGTTGACCCAATTATGCTTTGGGGGAAACCAAAATACCTTGGTGATATCGGGGGTCATGCTCGGTTCGAGAGGAGGTAATGATGCAAATGTTTGGGAAGTTCTCGAAATTTAATAAGCTTCTGCAAGTAGGACATGCACGTGACTCACCACGCCTTTCTCCTTAATAAGCACATTCTAAAAACTCGCCTTATTTCTGGCCATCCAAATGAACCAAGCAGATAGGAGGGGGAGAGCAGCAGTACCAGCATTGTTCCAATCAGCCCAAAAAGTGATTAGATTGTCCCATTGTAAATTTAATGTGTTAAGTTGAGTCTGCTGAAAAAGATCATACCAGTCCTTTCGGGAGAAACTGCAAGCAAAGAATAGATGAGTAATGGATTCTTCCTCCTTATGGCATAAACTACAGCAAGAAGGTCCTCTGAGCCCTTTTAGTTTTAAGATATCATCAGTGGGTAGGAAGTGGTTGAAAGTCCTCCAGCAGAAGAAAGCCACAGAAGGAGAAAGATAGTTTCCCCAGAAAATCTCTGCCTAGGGTACTGCATCCCAATTAGACAGTCTAGTGTAGATAGCTTTGGAAGAACTTTGGTTTTTAATTGATGGCCATTTAGGAGTGTCAGGCCTGGATTTATCAAATGGAATAGTGGTGATCTTCTGTACAGTAGGGGCCATCTGGATGGAATGAAGAAAGGAAGTGGACCGGTTGTCACCCTCCCAATAATCAGCTACCAAAAGGTTAAGGGTGCTTGGTTGTAACCAGTCTTGGGGGCACGAGTGATCTAGCCAGAAATTAATGATGTCTTTACCCAAATGCCAGATATAGAGCTGTTCAGCCACCTGTCTATTTTTAACATAGCTTTCCAAATTTTGGAGTCCCCAAATTTAAGGGTAACCAAGGAAGGGTGGGTATGCTTACAGTATTTTCCCATCAGGAAATTAGCCTAGAGGGATTCCAGGGCTCTAAAATTGATCCATAGCTTGCAATGGTTCACTTGAATCATTTGGTTTAAGCCTTTAAAACCCAAACCACCAGCCCATTCAAGCTTAGCCATTTTCTGCCAGGATGCCCAATGTATCTGCTTCCTTTTACCAGCCCAGAGAAAGTGGTTAAAAGCCCTTTCTAATTGCACTTGGGTGCTCTTTTTCATGGTAGTCATCTGCATAAGATAGTTAGGGAGGGTAGCAAGGATGCTTTTAAATAAGTTAAGTCTTCCCCCAGATGATAAATAAATGTGGGTCCAGTTAGAGAGATAAATGCAGATCTTGTTATGTGTATCATCAAAATGGGTCTGCTTTGTTCTGCCAATGTTGAGCTGAACCCCCAAATATTTGATAGGTAAGGTTGTGCTGGAAAAGCCAGTGTGATTGAGAGCACCTTCTTAGAGAATAATATTTGAAACTTAGCTTTATTAAAACAAAGGCCAGACTGTTACTGAAAAATCTGGAGGCACTTATAAATGTAGGTCACAGCCCTTTTAGAAGCATTGGAGAAAATCATGACATCATCTGCATATATTAGATGAGAAATAGGAATGTTGGATCTGTGATGATATCTAACCTGCTGATGATTATTTTGCAAATGATTAATCATTGAGGAGAAGTAGTTCATGGCAAGAATAAAGAGAGTGGGGGAAAGGGGGTCCCCCTGCTTAAGGCCCCTGGTAGCAGAACAAGGCCCCCGGCTGGAACCATTTATTATAAGAGAGTGGAAATTATTGCTGGGCCATCTTTGAATCAAATTACAAAAACATTCAATGAAACCCCTAGCTGACAGCACCTCTAAAATGAAATCCCAGCTGATAGTATCATAAGCCTTCCTGATGTCCAATTTGTAGATTAGATTACCCCCTATACACTGCTTGTTTAGGTCCAGGAGCAATTCTTAGGCTAACAGTACATTATCATAAATGGACCTGCCTTTAATGAATGCTGATTGATTCATATTGATAATTTTATTTAAATGAGGCTGAATCCTTATGACAAGGATTTTGCTAATTATCTTGCTTATAACTGAGGTAAGACTGATGGGTCTGAATTGATCCCAACTACTCAATTCAATGTTCTTTGGAATAAGGACAATATTGGAAGAGTGAAAGAAATAAGACATATCCTTCCCATGGAAAAATCTGATAATTGTAGCAATAACCTCAGCTTTAATAACAATCCAGGCTTCTTTGTAGAAATCAGCAGTGAAACCATCAGGTCCAGCAGATTTAGAGTTGTCAATGATGCAGAGGGCTTGCCAAATTTCAGCTTCAGTGGGAGGTTCAGTGAGGGATAATGAATTAATATAATGGAAATGGTCCTGTAAGCTGGTGGGGGTGATCTGAACCCTACCAACAGAGGTTTGGGATATCAGGTTATGAAAATACCTGATAATACTCCTTCCAATCTCCAAATTGTTCTACAGCCAAACCCATCCTCATCCTTTATGCTGTGAATGATGTTACAACTTCTTCTATATCTGATGTAGGAATGAAAAAATTTTGTATTTTTGTCCCCCTCTACAAAACTTTTGAT
>CM040432.1:417500-435000 GCA_022702705.1 Papilionanthe hookeriana x Papilionanthe teres
ATTTTTTGAATTAATGACCAATTATCGATCTAATAAATCAATCTCCGACCAAAAAGTTAACTTTCGACAAAATGGTCAATGATCGATCCAATGACAAACCCATCGCCTAATAAGTCAAATTTTGACCAAAAAGTCAATTTTGGTCAAAATAGTTAATTTTCGACCTAATGACCACCCATCGACCAAATAAGTCAACTTTCGACTAAAAAGTCAACTTTGGTCAAAATGGTCAATTTTTGACCCAATGATCAACCCATTGACTAAATTGGTCAAATTTTGACCGAAAAGTCAACTTTTGTAGGTCAAAATAGACAATTTTGGACCTAATGACCAATTATCGACCTAATAAGTAAATCTCTCCGACTAAAAAGTCAACTTTGGTCATAATTATACATCCTCGACCTAATGACAAACCCATTGACTCAACATATCAACATTCGAACAAAAAGATAACTTTGGTCAAAATGCTAAATCCTCGACCCAATAACCAATCCACTCGACCCAATAGATCGACTTTTGTCCAAAAAGTCGATTTTGGTCAAAATAGTAAATTTTTTACATAATCGCCAATTATCGACCTAATAGGTCAACTTTTGAACAAAAGCCAATTTTGGTCAAAATTAGCAATTTTTGACCTAATGACCTCCTCATGGACCTAAAAGGTCAACTTTTGACCAAAAAGTCAAATTGGGTCAAAATGGTCAATTTCTGACACAATTACCTAAATGTCAACTTTGGTGAAAATGATCAATCCTTCATCCAATGACCAACCCATTGACCCAATTTGTTAACTTTTGACTAAAAAGTCAACTTTGGCCAAAATAATTAATCTCGACCCAATGACCAACCTATCGATCCAATTGGTAAACTTCGACCAAAAAGTCAATTTTGCTCAAAATTGTCAATTTTTTATCTACTGCATCACCTCATTGACCTAAAGAGGTCAATTTTCGACCAAAAGACAACTTTGGTCAAAATTGTCAATCCTTAACCCAATGACCAACCCATTGACCCAATATGTCAACTTTCGACCAAAAAGTCAATTTCGATTAAAATAACTAATTTTCGACCTAATGACCAATTTTTTACCCAATAAACCAATCTCTATCCAAAAGTCAACTTTGGTCAAGATGGTTAATCTTCGACCTAATGTCCAACCCATCGACCTAATAGGACATCTTTCGACCAAAAAGTCAACTTTGGTAAAAAATGATCAATCCTTGACTCCAATGACCAACTCATCGCCTAATAGGTCAACATTCGACCAAAAAGTCAATTTCGATCAAATTAAAAAATTTAAATTAATGACCAATTATCGACCTAATAAGTCAATCTCTGACCAAATAATCAATTTAGTCAAAATGATCAATCCTCGATCCAATGACAAACCCATAGACCCAAAAGGTCAACTTTTGACCAAAAAGCTAATTTTGGTTAAAATAGCCAATTTTTAACCAAATGACCACCCATTGACCTAATAAGTCAACTTTTGACCAAAAAGTCAACTTTGGCCAAAATGGACAATTTTGACCCAATGACCAACCCATTGACCCAATATGTCATCTTTTCGACCAAAAAAGTCATCTTTGTTAAAAATGGTCAACTTCTTGATCCAATTACCAACACATTGACCAAATATGTCAACTTTTGACCCAAAAGTCAACTTTGGTCAAAATGGTCAATTTCTGACCGAGTGACCTCCCTGTTGACCCAATGGGTTAACTTTTGACCAAAATTCAATCTTGGTCAAAATAGTCAATTTTTGACCTAATGACCAATTAATAACCAAATAAGTCAATCTCTGACCAAAAAGTTAATTTTTGTCAAAATAATCAATCCTTCACCCAATGACAAACACATTGACCCTACAGGATAACTTTTGACCAAAAAGTCAATTTTGATCAAAATAGTCAATTTTTGACCTAATGACCACCCATTAACCCAATAGGTCAACTTTCGACCAAAATGTCAACTTTGGTCAAAAAGGTCAATCTTTGATCCAATGACCTACCCGTTGATCTAATATATCAAATTTTGACCAAAAAGTTTTCTTCAGTCAAAATGGTCAAATCTTGACCTAATTACTAACTCATTGACCCAATAGGTCAACTTTTGACCAAAAAGTCAACTTTGGTCAAAATGGTCAATTTCTGACCCAATGCCACCCCGTTGACCCAATGGGTAAACTTTTGACAAAAAATTTAATTTTGGTTAAAATAATCAAATTTTGACCTAATGACCAATTTTAGACCCAATAAGTCAATATCTAACCAAAAAGTCAACTATGATCAAAATGATCAAACCTTGACCCAATGACCAACCCATTGACCCAATAGGTCAACTTTTGACTAAAAAGTCAACTTTGGTCAAAATGATCAATTTTTGACCCAACGACCAACACATTGACCCAGTGGTTAACGTTTGATCAAAAAATCAATTTTGGTCAAAATAGACAATTTTTGACCTAATGACCAATTATTAACCCAGTAAACCAATCTCAGAACAAAAAGTCAACTTTAGTCAAAATGGTCTATCCTTGACCCAATGACCAACCCATTGACCCAATAGGTTAACTTTTGACAAAAAGTCATCTTTGGTCAAAATTGTCAATTCCTGATCCAATGACCCAACCCATTGACCCAATGGGTCAACTTTTGACAAAAAATTCAATTTTGGTCAAAATAGTCAATTTTTGACCAAATGACCAATAAATGACCCAGTAAGCCAATCTCTGACCAAAAAGTCAACTTTGTCAATATGGTCAATCTTTGACCCAATGACAAACACATTGACCCAATATGTGAACTTTTGACCAAAAAGTCAACTTTAGTTAAAATGGTCAATTTCCAATCCAATGACCAACCCATTGACCCAATAGGTTAACTTTTTACCAAAAAGTCATCTTTGGTCAAAATGGTCAAACCTTGACCCAACAACCAACCCATTGACCCAATATGTCAACTTTTGACCAAAAAGTCAATTTTAGTCAAAATAGTCAAATTTTAACCTAATGACCCCCCATTAACTAAATAGGTCAACTTTTGACCAAAAAGTTAACTTTGGTCAAAATGGTCAATTTTTGACCCCATGACCAACCAGCTGGCCGAATTAGTCAAATTTTAACAAAAAAGTCAACTTTTTTGTCAAAATAGACAATTTTTGACCTAATGACCAATTATTAACCCAATAAGTAAATCTTTGACCAAAAAGTCAACTTTGGTCATAATTGTCAATCCTTGACCCAATAACCAACTCACTGACCCAATAGATCGACTTTTGACTAAAAAGTCAATTTTGGTCAAAATAGTAAATTTTTGACATAATTACCAATTATTGACCCATTAGGTCAACTTTTGAGCAAAAAAGTCAATTTTGGACAAAATTATCAATTTTCGACCTAATAACCACCTCATTGACCCAAAAGGTCAACTTTGGACCAAAAGTCAAATTTGGTCAAAATGGTCAATTTCTGACACGATGACCTAAATGTCAACTTTGGTGAAAATATTCAATCCTTCATCCAATGACCAACCAATTGACCCAATTTGTTAACTTTTGACTGAAAAGTCAACTTTGGCCAAAATGGTTAATCCTTGACCCAATGACCAACCGATTGAACCAATGGTCAACTTTTGAACAAAAAGTCAATTTTGCTAAAAATTGTCAATTTTTGACGTACTGACCGCCTCATTGACCTAAATAGGACAAATTTTGACCAAAAGACAACTTTGGTCAAAATAGTCAATCCTTAACCCAATGGCCAACTCATTGACCCAATAGATCAACTTTTGAACAAAAAGTTAACTTTGATTAAAATAGTCAATTTTTGACTTAATGATTAATTTTTGACCCAATAAACCAATCTTTGACCAAAAAGTCAACTTTGGTCAAGATGGTTAATCTTTGACCTAATGCCCAACCCATTGACCCAATAGGTCATCTTTTGACCAAAAGTCAACTTTGGTCAAAATGGTCAATCCTTGACTCAATGACCAACTCATCGGCTCTAATAGGTCAACATTCGACCAAAAAGTCAATTTTGGTCAAAATAAACAATTTTTCGAATTAATGACCCAACAAGTCAATCTCCGACAAAAACTTAACTTTGGTCAAAATGGTCAATCCTCGATCCAATGACAAACCCATCGATCCAATAAGTTAACTTTTGACCAAAAAGCCAATATTGGTCAAAATAGTCAATTTTTGAATTAATGACCATTTATTGACCCAAAAAGTTAATCTTTGATCAAAAAGTGAACTTTGGTCAAAATTGTCAATTCTTGACCCAATGATAAACCTTTTGACCCAATATTTTTACTTATAATTTATTTAATTATTAAATATTTTTATAATTAAATTATATTTATAAACAATATACTATACTTAAAACATTTAAAATAAAAAATATATATATATATATATATATATATATATATATATATATATATTTATTTATATATACATATATTTATATTTTATTTATAATTTATTTAACTATTAAATATTTTTATATTTAAATTATACTTAAAAATAATATATTATACTTAAAATATTTAAAATAAAAAAATAATATTATATAAATTTAATATATATATATATATATATATATATATATATATATTCACAATTTTTTTAACTATTAAATGTTTTTATAATTAAATTATATTTAAAATAATATATTATACTTAAAATAATTAAAATAAAAAAATAATATTATATAAATTTATATATGTATAAATCTATATATATTTGTATATAAACATATAAATTTATTTATTTATAATTAATTTATCTATTAAATATTTTTATAATTAAATTAAATTTATAAATATTATACTTTACTTAAAACATTTAAAATAAAAAAAACAGTATATATATATATATATATATATATATATATATATATATATATATATATATATATATATATATATATATATGTATTAATATATATATATATATATATGTATACATATATATATATATATGTATTAATATATATATATATATATATATATATATATATATATATATATATATATATATATATATATATATATATATATATATATATATATATATATATATATACATATATATGTTTATTTATTTGTTTATTTATATTTATATATTTGTTTATTTACTCATTTATTTATATAAATTTATTTATTTATTTACATATATATACTTATATTTATAATTTTATTTATAATTTATTTAATTATTAAATATTTTTATAATTAAATTATATTAATAAATAATATATTATACTTTAAACATTTAAAATAAAAAAATAATAATATATATATATATATATAACTATATATATATTTTTATTTATAATTTATTTAATTATTAAATATTTTTATAAATAAATTATATTTATAAATAATATACTATACTTAAAACATTTAAAATAAAAAATAATATAATATAAATTTATATATATATATAGCTATATATATTTTTTTATTTATAATTTATTTAATTATTAATTATTTTTTGAATTAAATTATATTTATAAATAATATAATTCAATTAAAACATTTAAAATAAAAAAATAATATTATATATATATATATATATATATATATATATATATATATATATATATATATATTTATATACATATTTATATATACCATTATATATATTTTTATTTATAATTTACTTAACTATTAAATATAAAAGATCAATCCCCGACCTAATGCCCGAACCATTGGCACAATAGGTCAACTTTTGACCAAAAAGTCATTTTTTATCAAAATACTCTATTTTTCGAATTAATGACCAATTATCGATCCAATAGTCATTCTCTCGACAAAAAAGTCAACTTTGGTCAAAATGGTCAATCCTCGACCCAATGACAAACTCATTAACCAAATAAGTCAACTTTCGACCAAAAAGTCAATTTTGGTCAAAATAGTCATTTTTTGACCTAATGACTACCCTTTGACCCAATAGGTCAAATTTTGAACAAAAAATCAACTTTGGTCAAAATAGTCAATTTTTGACACAATGACCAACCTACTGACCTAATAGATCAGCTTTTTAACCAAAATGTCATCTTCGGTCAAAATGGTTAGTTCTTGACCCAATTACCAACTCATTGACCAAATAGGTTAACTTTTGACCAAAAAGTCAACTTTCGTTAAAATGGGTAATTTTTAACCCAATGAACAACCCATTGACCCAATAGGTCAACTTTTGACCAAAAAGTCATATTTGGTCAAAATGGTCAATTCTTGACTCAATAACCAACTCATTGACCAAATAGGTCAACTTTTGACCAAAAGTCAACTTTGGTCAAAATAGTCAATATCTGACCCAATGACCACCGCGTTGGCCTAATAGGTTAACTTTCGACCAAAAATTCAGTTTTGGTCAAAATAGGTCAACTTTTGACAAAAAGTAATGTTTGGTCAAAATGGCTAATTTTTGACCCAATGACCACCTCATTGACCCAAAGACTAACTCATTGACCAAGAGGTCGTTTTTTGACCAAAATGTAAATTTTGGTCAAAATAGTTAATTTTTGATCTAATAACCAATTATTCACTCAATAAGTTAATCTCTGACGTAAAAGTCAACTTTGGTCAAAAAATTCAATCCTTAACCCAATGACAAACCCTTTCGACCAAATAGGTCAACTTTTGACCAAATAGTCAATTTAGGTCAAAATAGTCAATTTTTGACTGAATGACCACCAATTGACCCAATAAGTCAACTTTTGACCAAAAAGTCAACTTTGGTCAAATGAAAAGTCAACTTTTGACCAAAATTGGTCAACTTTTGACCAAAAAAGTTCATTTTAGTCAAAGTAGTCAACTTCTGACATAATGACCTCTCCGTTGACTCAATGGCTCAACTTTTGACCAAAAATTTAATTTTGGTCAAAATAATTAATTTTTTGCCTTATGACCAAAATAGTCATTTTTTTGAATTAATGACCAATTATTGACCCAATAAGTCAATCTCTGACTAAAAAGTCAACTTTGGACAAAATGGTCAATGATTGACCCAATGACAAACCCATTGCCCAATAAGTTAAAATTAGACCAAAAAGTCAATTTTGGTCAAAATAGTCAATTTTTGACCAAATGACCACCCATTGACCAAATAGGTCAACTTTTGACCAAAAAGTCAACTTTGGTCAAAATGGTCAATTTTTGACCCAATGATCAACCCATTGACTAAATTGGTCAAATTTTGACCGAAAAGTCAACTTCTTAGGTCAAAATAGACAATTTTTGACATAATGACCAATTATTGGCCCAATAAGTAAATCTCTGACCAAAAAGTGAACTTTGGTCATAATTATCAATCCCAATGAAAAACCCATTGACCCAACATGTCAACCTTTGAAGAAAAAGATAACTTTGGTCAAAATGGTAAATCCTCGACCCAATAACCAACCCACCGACCCAATAGATCGATTTTTGTCCCAAAAGTTAATTTTGGTCAAAATTGTAAATTTTTTACATAATTGCCAATTATTGACCCAATAGGTTAACTTTTGAACAAAAAAGCCAATTTTGTCCAATTTTGGACAAAATTGGCAATTTTTGACCTAATGACCACCTCATTGACCTAAAAGGTCAACTTTTAACCAAAAAGTCAAATTGGGTCAAAATGGTCAATTTCTGACAAAATGACCTAAATGTCAACTTTGGTGAAAATGGTCAATCCTTCATCCAATGACCAACCCACTGACCCAATTTGTTAACTTTTGACTAAAAAGTCAACTTTGGCCAAAATAGTTAATCCTCGACCCAATGACCAACTTCTTGACCCAATAGGTCAACTTTTGACCAAAAAGTCAATTTTACTCAAAATTGTCAATTTTTGATCTACTGACCGCCTCATTGACCTAAATAGGTCAAATTTTGACCAAAAGACAACTTTGGTCAAAATTGTCAAACCTTAACCCAATGACCAACCTATTGACCCAATATGTCAACTTTGACCAAAAAGTCAATTTTGATTAAAATAGTCAATTTTTGACTTATTGACCAATTTTTAACCCAGTAAACCAATCTCGATCCAAAAGGTCAACTTTGGTCAGGATGGTTAATCTTTGACTTAATGCCCAGCCCATTAACCCAATAGGACATCTTTTGACCAAAAAGTCAACTTTGGTCAAAATGATCAATCCTTCACCCGATGACCAACCCATTGGCCTAATAGGTCAACATTTGACCAAAAATTCAATTTCGGTCAAAATAAAAAAATTTTGAATTAATGACCAATTATTGACCCAATAAGTCAATCTCTGACCAAATAGTCAACTTTAGTCAAAATGGCCAATCCTTGATCCAATGACAAACCATAGACCCAATAGGACAACTTTTGACCAAAAAGCTAATTTTGGTCAAAATAGTCGATTTTTGACCAAATGACCACCCATTGACCCAATAGGTCAACTTTTGACCAAAAAGTCAACTTTGGTCAAAATTGACAATTTTTGACCCAATGACCAACCCATTGACCCAATAGGTCATCTTTTGACAAAAAAAGTCATCTTCGGTAAAAACGGTCAACTTCTTGATCCAATTACAAACACGTTGGCCAAATATGTCAACTTTTGAACAAAAAGTCAACTTTGGTCAAAATGGTCAATTTCTGACCCAATGACCTCCCCATTGACCCAATGGGTTAACTTTTGACCAAAAATTCAATCTTGGTCATAATAGTCAATTTTTGACATAATGACCAATTATTGACCAAATAAGTTAATCTCTGACGAAAAAGTTAATTTTTGTCAAAATAATCAATCCTTCACCCATTGACAAACACATTGACCCAACAGGACAACCTTTGACCAAAAAGTCAATTTTGGTCAAAATAGTGAATTTTTGACCTGATGACCACCCATTAACCCAATATGTCAACTTTTGACCAAAAAGTCAACTTTGTCAAAACGGTATGCATATATATATATATATATATATATATATTTATATAATATTGTTTTTTCATTTTAAATCTTTTAAGTATAGTATATTATTCATAAATATAATTTAAATATAAAAATATTTAATAGTTAAATAAATTATAAATAAAATATAAATATATGTATATATAAATAAATAAATATATATATATTTTTATATAATAGTGTTTTTTTTATTTTAAATGTTTTAAGTATAGTATATTATTTATAAATATAATTTAATTATAAAAATATTTAATAATTAAATAAATTATAAATAAAAATATCGGGTCAATGTGTTTATCATTTGGTCAAGGATTAACGATTTTGACCAAAGTTCACTTTTTGGTTAGAGATTAACTTATCGGGTCAATAATTGGTCATTAATTAAAAATTGATTATCTTGACCAAAATCGCTCTTTGTCAAAAGTCGACTTTATCAGTCAATGGGTTTGTCATTGGATCAAGGATCGACCATTTTGACTAAAGTTAACTTTTTGGTCGGAGATCGACTTATTGGGTCATTAATTCAAAATTGTTTATTTTGACCAAAATTGACTTTTGGTCAAATGTCGACCTTTTAGGCCAATGGGTTGGTCATCGGTCAAGGATCGACCATTTTGACAAAAGTCGACTTTTCGGTCAAAAGATGACCTATTGGGTCAATGGGTCGAGCATTAATCAAAGATTAACCATCTTGACCAAAGTTGACTTTTTGGTCAAAGATTGGTTTACTGGGTAAAAAATCGGTCATTAAGTCAAAAATTGACTATTTTAATCAAAATTGACTGTTTAATCAAAAGTTGACCTATTGGGCCAATGAGTTGGTCATTGGGTTAAGGATTAACTATTTTGACCAAAGTTGTCTTTTGGTCAAAATTTGACCTATTTTGGTCAATGAGGTGGTCAGTAGGTCAAAAATTGACAATTTTGAGCAAATTTGACTTTTTGGTCAAAAGTTGACCTATTGGTCAATAGGTTGGTCATTGGGTCAAGGATTAACCATTTTGGCCAAAGTTGACTTTTTAGTAAAAAGTTAATAAATTGGGTCAATTGGTTGGTCATTGGATGAAGGATTGAACATTTTCACCAAAGTCGACATTTGAGTCATTGTGTCAGAAATTGACCATTTTGACCAAATTTGACTTTTGGTCAAAAGTTGACCTTTTGGGTCAATGAGGTGGTCATTAGGTCGAAAATTGACTTTTTTTTCAAAAGTTGACCTAATGGGTCAATAATTGGTAATTATGTCAAAATTTACTATTTTGACCAAAATTGACTTTTTAGTCAAAAGTCGATCTATCAGGTCATGGGTTAGTTATTGGGTCAAGGATCGACAATTATGACTAAAGTTGACTTTTTGGTCAAAGATTTACTTATTGGGTTAATAATCGGTCATTAGGTCAAAAATTGTCTATTGTGATAAAAAGTCGATTTTTTGTCAAAATTCGACCAATTTGCCAAGAGGTTGGTCATTGGGTCAAAAATCGACCATTTTGACCAAAGTCGACTTTTGGTCAAAAGTCGACCTATATGGTTAATTGGGGCTCATTAGGTCAAAATTTAACTATTTTCGACCAAAATCGACTTTTTGGTCAAAAGTCGACATATCGGGTCAATGGGTCAGGTTATCGGGTCAAGGTATAACCATTTTGACCAAAGTTGATTTTTGGTCAAAAGCTAACCTATCGGGTCAACGGGTTGGTCATTAGGTCTGAAATTGACCATTTTAACTAAAGTTGACTTTTTGGCCAAAAGTTCACCTATTGGGTCAATGGGTTTGTCATTGGGTCAAAGATTGACCATTTTGATCAAAGTTGACTTTTTTGTCAGAGATTGGCTTACTGGGTCAATTTTTGGTCATTTAGTTAAAAATTGACTATTTTGACAAAAAATGAATTTTTTGTCAAAAGTTAACCCATTGGTTCAATGGGGTGGTCATTGGATCAGGAATTGTCCATTTTGACCAAAGATGACTTTTTGTCAAAAGTTAACCTACTCGGGTCAATGGGTTGGTCATCGGGTCAAGGATATACCATTTTGACCAAAGTCGACATTTTGGTCAGAGATCGGCTACTCGAGTTAATAATCGGTCATTAGATAAAAAATCGACTATTTTGTCCAAAATTAATTTTTGGTCAAACATCGACCTATCGGGTCAATGTGTTGGTCGTCGGTCAAAAATTTATCATTTTGACCAAAGTTGACTTTTTGGTCAAAAGTTTACCTATTGGGTCAATGGGTTGGTCATTGGGTAAGAGTGATCATTTTGACCATAGTTGACTTTTTAGTCAGATATTAACTTATTGGTTCTAAAATTGGTCATTTGGTCAAAAATTGAATATTTTGACCAAAATTAAATATTTTGTCAAAAGTTTACCAATTGGGTCAACGGGGTGGCATTGGGTATATTTAATTATTTATAATTTATTTAACTATTAAAAATTTTTATAATTAAATTATATTTATATATAATATCCTATACATAAAATAATTAAAACAAAATAATAATATTAAATATATATATATATATATATATATAAATTTATATATTTATATATACCTATATATAATTTTATTTATAATTTACTAAACTATTAAATATTTTTATAATTAAATTATATTTATAAATAATAAAATATACTTAAAACATTTAAAATAAAAAATAACTATATATATATATTTATAATTTCTTTAACAATTAAATATTTTTATAAGTAAATTATATTTAAAAATAATATACTATGCGCAAAATATTTAAAATAAAAAAATAATATTAAATATATATATATATATTTATTTATTTATTTATACATACCTATATATTTATTTTAATTTATTATTTTTTTAATTATTAAATATTTTTATAATTAAATTGTATTTATAAATAATATGCTAGATATATATATATCCCTATATATATATATATATATATATATATATATATATATATATATATATATATATATATATATATATATATATATATACACACACACCCATATATATTTATTTATTTATAAATTATTTAACTATTAAAATTTTTTATAGTTAAATTATATTTATAAATAATAGAATATACTTAACATATTGAAAATAAAAAATAATACTATTTATATTTTTTTATTTATAATTTACTTTACTATATTTTTTTATTTATAAATAAATTATATTTATAAATAATATTCTATACTTAAAACATTTAAAATATAAAAAATAATTTTACAGTATATATATATATATATATATATATATATATATATATATATATATATATATATATATATATATATTTACATATACACATATATATTTATTTATTTATAATTTATTTATCTATTAAATATTTTTATGATTAAATTATATTTTTAAATAATATACTATACTTAAAATATTTTAAAAAATAATATTAAATATATATATATATATATATATATATATATATATATATATATATATATATATATATATATATATATATTTATATATGTACAGATATATAATTATTTATTTGAAATTTATTTAACTATTACATATTTTTATGATTAAATTATATTTTTAAATAATATACTATACTTAAAATATTTAAAATAAAAAAATAATATTAAATAAATATATATATATATATATATATATATGTATATATATATATATATGTATATATATATATATATATATATATATATATATATATATATATATATATATATATATATATATATATATATATATATATATATATATATATATATATATATATATATATATATATATATATATATATATATATATATATATTTATATATTCCTATATATATATTATATAGAAAAATAAAATTAAATAAATAATATATATATATATATATATATATATATATATATATATATATATATATATATATATATATATAATATAATTTATTTATTTATAATTTTTTTAACTATTAAATATTTTTATAATTAAATTATATTTAAAAATAATATACCATACTTAAAATATTCAAAATTAAAAAAAAATATTATATAGATTTATATATAAATATATATATATATATATATATATATATATATATATATATATATATATATATATATATATATATATATATATATATATATTTATTTATCATTTTTTAACTATTAAATAATTTTATAAGTAAATTATATTTATTAATAATATATTATACTTAAAATATTTAAAATAAAAAAATAATATTAAATAAATTATATTATATATGTAAATATATATTTAAATACCTCTATATATATTTTTTTATTTATAATTTTTTTAATTATTGAATATTTTTATAATTAAATTATATTTAATAATATTATACTATACTTAAAACATTTAAAATAAAAAATAATATAATATAAATTTATATATATATATATATATATATGTATATATATATATATATATGTATATATATATATATATGTATATATATATATATATATGTATATATATATATATATATATTTAAATATATATTTATATATAGCTATATATAAATTTTTATTTATAATTTATTTATTATTAATTATTTTTATAATTAAATTTTATTTATAAATAATATACTATACTTAAAACTTTTGAAATAAAAATAATATTATATATATATATATATTATATATATATATATGTATGTATATATATATATATACATTTATATATATATATTTATTTATAATTTACTTTACTTTTAAATATAAATGATCAATCTCTGACCTAATGCCCAAACCATTGGCACAATAGGTCAACTTTTGACCAAAAAGTCAATTTTTGTTCAAAATTGTCTATTTTTAATTAATGACTATCTATTGACCCAATAGTTAATCTCTGACCAAAAAGTCAACTTTGGTCAAAATAGTTAATCCTTGACCCAATGACAAACTCATTAACCAAATAGGTCAACTTTTGACCAAAAAGTCAATTTTGGTCAAAATAGTCATTTTTTGACCTAATGACCACCCTTTGACCCAATAGGTTAACTTTTGAACAAAAAGTCAACTTTGGTCAAAATGGTCAATTTTTGACACAATGACCAACCCACTAACCCAATAAATCAACTTTTTGACCAAAAAGTCATCTTCGGTCAAAATGGTTAATTCTTGACCCAATTACCAACTCATTGACCAAATATGTCAACTTTTGACTAAAAAGTCAACTTTGGTTAAAATGGTCATTTTTTAACCCAATGACCCAATAGGTCTACTTTTGACCAAAAAGTCATCTTTGGTCAAAAAGATCAATTCTTGACCTAATTACCAACTCATTGACCAAAGTCAACTTTTGACTAAGTCAACTTTGGTCAAAATAATCAATATCCGACCCAATGACCAGCCTCGTTGATCCAATATGTTAACTTTTGACCAAAATTTAATTTCGGTCAAAATAGATCAACTTTCGACCAAAAAGTAATCTTTGGTCAAAATGGCCAATTTCTGACCCAATGACCAACCCATTGACCCAATAGGTCGGTTTTTGAGCAAAAAGTAAATTTTGGTCAAAATAGTTAATTTTCGATCTAATGACCAATTATTCACTCAATAAGTTAATCTCTGACCAAAAAGTCAACTTTGGTCAAAATATTCATTCCTTAACCCAATGACAAACTCATTGACCCAGGTCAACTTTTGACCAAATAGTTAATTTTGGTCAAAATAGTCAATTTTTGACTGAATGACCACCAATTGACCCAATAAGTCAACTTTTGACCAAAAATTCAACTTTGGTCAAATGATAAGTCAACTTTTGACCAAAATATGTCAACTTTTGACCAAAAAAGTTAATTTTAGTCAAAATGGTCAACATCTGACATAATGACCTCCCCGTTGACCCAATGCTCAACTTTTGACCAAAAAATTTTTTTGGTCAAAATAATTAATTTTTGACCTAATGACCAAAATAGTCATTTTTTGAATTAATGACCAATTATTGACCCAATAAATCAATCTCTAACCAAAAAGTTAACTTTGGACAAAATGGTCAATGATTGACCCAATGACAAACCCATTGCCCAATAAGTCAAATTTTGACCAAAAAGTCAATTTTGGTCAAAATAGTTAATTTTTGACCTAATGACCACCCATTGACCAAATAGGTCAACTTTTGACCAAAAAGTCAACTTTGGTCAAAATGGTCAATTTTTGACCCAATGATCAACCCATTGACTAAATTGGTCAAATTTTGACTGAAAAGTCAACTTTTTAGGTCAAAATAGACAATTTTGGACCTAATGACCAATTATTGACCCAATAAGTAAATCTCTGACCAAAAAGTCAACTTTGGTCATAATTATACATCCTTGACCCAATGACAAACCCATTGACTCAACATATCAACATTTGAACAAAAAGATAACTTTGGTCAAAATGCTAAATCCTTGACCCAATAACCAATCCACCGACCCAATAGATCGACTTTTGTCCAAAAAGTCGATTTTGGTCAAAATAGTAAATTTTTTACATAATTGCCAATTATTGACCCAATAGGTCAACTTTTGAACAAAAAAGCCAATTTTGGTCAAAATTAGCAATTTTTGACCTAATGACCTCCTCATGGACCTAAAAGGTCAACTTTTGACCAAAAAGTCAAATTGGGTCAAAATGGTCAATTTCTGACACAATTACCTAAATGTCAACTTTGGTGAAAATGATCAATCCTTCATCCAATGACCAACCCATTGACCCAATTTGTAAACTTTCGACTAAAAAGTCAACTTTGGCCAAAATAGTTAATCCTTGACCCAATGACCAACCTATTGACCCAATTGGTAAAGTTTTGACCAAAAAGTCAATTTTGCTCAAAATTGTCAATTTTTGGTCTACAGACCGCCTCATTGACCTAAAGAGGTCAATTTTTGACCAAAAGACAACTTTGGTCAAAATTGTCAATCCTTAACCCAATGACCAACCCATTGATCCAATATGTCAACTTTGACCAAAAAGTCAATTTTGATTAAAATAGTCAATTTTTGACCTAATGACCAATTTTTGACCCAATAAACCAATCTCTATCCAAAAAGTTAACTTTGGTCAAGATGGTTAATCTTTGACCTAATGCCCAACCCATTGATCCAATAGGACATCTTTTGACCAAAAAGTCAACTTTGGTCAAAATGATCAATCCTTGACCCAATGACCAACTCATTGGCCTAATAGGTCAACATTTGACCAAAAAGTCAATTTCGATCAAATTAAAAAAAATTAAATTAAGGACAAATTATTGACCTAATAAGTCAATCTCTGACCAAATAGTCAAATTTAGTTAAAATGATCAATCCTTGATCCAATGACAAACCCATAGACCCAATAGGTCAACTTTTGACCAAAAAGCTAATTTTGGTCAAAATAGCCAATTTTTAACCAAATGACCACCCATTGACCCAATAGGTCAACTTTTGACCAAAAAGTCCACTTTGGTCAAAATGGACAATTTTTGACCCAATGACCAACCCATTGACCCAATATGTCATCTTTTGACCAAAAAAGTCATCTTTGTTAAAAATGGTCAACTTCTTGATCCAATTACCAACACATTGACCAAATATGTCAACTTTTGACCAAAAAGTCAACTTTGGTCAAAATGGTCAATTTCTGACCGAGTGACCTCCCTGTTGACCCAATGGGTTAACTTTTGACCAAAAATTCAATCTTGGTCAAAATAGTCAATTTTTGACCTAATGACCAATTAATAACCAAATAAGTCAATCTCTGACCAAAAAGTTAATTTTTGTCAAAATAATCAATCCTTCACCCAATGACAAACACATTGGCCCTACAGGATAACTTTTGACCAAAAAGTCAATTTTGATCAAAATAGTCAAATTTTGACCTAATGACCACCCATTAACCCAATAGGTCAACTTTTGACCAAAATGTCAACTTTGGTCAAAAAGGTCAATCTTTGATCCAATGACCTACCCGTTGACCCAATATATCAAATTTTGACCAAAAAGTTTTCTTCAGTCAAAATGGTCAAATCTTGACCTAATTACTAACTCATCGACCTAATAGGTCAACTTTTGACCAAAAAGTCAACTTTGGTCAAAATGGTCAATTTCAATCCAATGCCACCCCGTCGATCTAATGGGTAAACTTTTGACAAAAAATTTAATTTTGGTTAAAATAATCAAATTTTGACCTAATGACCAATTTTAGACCCAATAAGTCAATATCTAACCAAAAAGTCAACTATGATCAAAATGATCAATCCTTGACCCAATGACCAACCCATTGACCCAATAGGTCAACTTTTGACCAAAAAGTCAACTTTGGTCAAAATGATCAATTTTTGACCCAATGACCAACACATTGACACAGTGGTTAACGTTTGACCAAAAAATCAATTTTGGTCAAAATAAACAATTTTTGACCTAATGAGCAATTATTAACCCAGTAAACCAATCTCAGAACAAAAAGTCAACTTTAGTCAAAATGGTCTATCCTTGACCCAATGACCAACCCATTGACCCAATAGGTTAACTTTCGACAAAAAGTCATCTTCGGTCAAAATTGTCAATTCCCGATCCAATGATCCAACCCATCGACCCAATGGGTCAA
>CM040432.1:440000-452500 GCA_022702705.1 Papilionanthe hookeriana x Papilionanthe teres
TGACCACCCCATCGACCCAAAGACCAACCCATCGACCTAATAGGTCGCTTTTGACCAAAATGTAAATTTTGGTCAAAATAGTTAATTTTTTATCTAATCACCAATTATTCACTCAATAAGTTAATCTCTGACTAAAAGTCAACTTTGGTCAAAATATTCAATCCTTAACCCAATGACAAACCCATTGACCAAATAGGTCAACTTTTGACCAAATAGTCAATTTAGGTCAAAATAGTCAATTTTTGACTGAATGACCACCAATTGACCCAATAAGTCAACTTTTGACCAAAAAGTCAACTTTGTCAAATGATAAGTCAACTTTATGCAATAAGTCAACTTTTGACCAAAAAGTTAATTTAGTCAAAATGTCACTTTTGACATAATGACCTCTCTCGTTGACCTAATGGCTCAACTTTTGACCAAATATTTAATTTTGGTCAAAATAATTAATTTTTTGACCTAATGACCAAAATAGTCAATTTTTTGAATTAATGACCAATTATCGACCCAATAAGTCAATCTCCGACTAAAAAGTCAACTTTGACAAAATGGTCAATGATCGATCCCAATGACAAACCCATTGCCCAATAAGTCAAATTTAGACCAAAAGTCAATTTTGGTCAAAATAGTCAATTTTTGACCAAATGACCACCCATTGACCAAATAGGTCAACTTTTGACCAAAAAGTCAACTTTGGTCAAAATGGTCAATTTTTGACCCAATGATCAACCCATTGACTAAATTGGTCAAATTTTGACCGAAAAGTCAACTTCTTAGGTCAAAATAGATAATTTTTGACATAATGACCAATTATTGACCCAATAAGTAAATCTCTGACCAAAAAGTCAACTTTGGTCATAATTATCAATCCTTGACCCAATGACAAACCCATCGACCCAACATGTCAACCTTTGAACAAAAAGATAACTTTAGTCAAAATGGTAAATCCTCGACCCAATAACCAACCCACCGACCCAATAGATCGATTTTTGTCCCAAAAGTTAATTTTGGTCAAAATTGTAAATTTTTTACATAATTGCCAATTATTGACCCAATAGGTTAACTTTTGAACAAAAAAGCCAATTTTGATGTACAAAATTGGCAATTTTTGACCTAATGACCACCTCATTGACCTAAAAGGTCAACTTTTGACCAAAAAGTCAAATTGGGTCAAAATGTTCAATTTCTGACACAATGACCTAAATGTCAACTTCGGTGAAAATGGTCAATCCTTCATCCAATGACCAACCCATTGACCCAATTTGTTAACTTTTGACTAAAAAGTCAACTTTGGCCAAAATAGTTAATCCTCGACCCAATGACCAACCTATTGACCCAATAGGTCAACTTTTGACCAAAAAGTCAATTTTGCTCAAAATTGTCAATTTTGATCTACTGACCGCCTCATTGACCTAAATAGGTCAAATTTTGACCAAAAGACAACTTTGGTCAAAATTGTCAATCCTTAACCCAATGACCAACCTATTGACCCAATATGTCAACTTTGACCAAAAAGTCAATTTTGATTAAAATAGTCAATTTTGACCTAATGACCAATTTTTTACCTAGTAAACCAATCTCGATCCAAAAAGTCAACTTTGGTCAGGATGGTTAATCTTTGACCTAATGCCCAACCCATTGACCTAATAGGACATCTTTTGACCAAAAAGTCAACTTTGGTCAAAATGATCAATCCTTGACCCAATGACCAACCCATTGGCCTAATAGGTCAACATTTGACCAAAAATTCAATTTCGATCAAAATAAAAAATTTTGAATTAATGACCAATTATTGACCCAATAAGTCAATCTCTGACCAAATAGTCAACTTTAGTCAAAATGGTCAATCCTTGATCCAATGACAAACCCATAGACCCAATAGGTCAACTTTTGACCAAAAAGCTAATTTTGGTCAAAATAAATCAATTTTTGACCAAATGACCACCCATTGATCCAATAGGTCAACTTTTGACCAAAAAGTCAACTATGGTCAAAATTGACAATTTTTGACCCAATGACCAACCCATTGACCCAATAGGTCATCTTTTGACCAAAAAAGTCATCTTTGGTAAAAACGGTCAACTTCTTGATCCAATTACCAACACATTGGCCAAATATGTCAACTTTTGACCAAAAAGTCAACTTTGGTCAAAATGGTCAATTTCTGACCCAATGACCTCCCCGTTGACCCAATGAGTTAACTTTTGACAAAAAATTCAATTTTTGTCAAAATAGTCAATTTTTGACCTAATGACCAATTATTGACCAAATAAGTCAATCTCTGACTAAAAAGTTAATTTTTGTCAAAATAATCAATCCTTCACCCAATGACAAACACATTGACCCAACATGACAACCTTTGACCAAAAAGTCAATTTTGGTCAAAATAGTCAATTTTTGACCTAATGACCACCCATTAACCCAATAGGTCAACTTTTGACCAAAAAGTCAACTTTGGTCAAAATGGTATATATATATATATATATATATATATATATAAATTTATATAATATTATTTTTTATTTTAAATATTTTAAGTATAGTATATTATTTATAAATATAATTTAAATATAAAAATATTTAATAGTTAAATAAATTATAAATAAAATATAAATATATGTATATATAAATAAATAAATATATATATATATATATATATAATAGTATTTTTTTATTTTAAATGTTTTAAGTATAATATATTATTTATAAATATAATTTAATTATAAAAATATTTAATAATTAAATAAATTATAAATAAAAATATTGGGTCAATGTGTTTATCATTGGGTCAAGGATTGACCATTTTGACCAAAGTTCACTTTTTGGTTAGAGATTAACTTATTGGGTCAATAATCGGTCATTAATTAAAAATCGACTATCTTGACCAAAATTCGCTCTTTGGTCAAAAGTTGACTTATTGGGTCAATGGGTTTGTCATTAGATCAAGGATCAACCATTTTGACTAAAGTTAACTTTTTGGTCGAGATCGACTTATTGGGTCATTAATTCAAAAATTGTTTATTTTGACCAAAATTGACTTTTTGGTCAAATGTTGACCTTTTAGGCCAATGGGTTGGTCATTGGGTCAAGGATTGACCATTTTGACCAAAGTTGACTTTTTGGTCAAAAGATGACCTATTGGGTCAATGGGTTGAGCATTAGGTCAAAGATTAACCATCTTGACCAAAGTTGACTTTTTGGTCAAAGATTGGTTTACTGGGTAAAAAATTGGTCATTAAGTCAAAAATTGACTATTTTAATCAAAATTGACTGTTTAATCAAAAGTTGACCTATTGGGTCAATGAGTTGGTCATTGGGTTAAGGATTAACTATTTTGACCAAAGTTGTCTTTTGGTCAAAATTTGACCTATTTAGGTCAATGAGGTGGTCAGTAGGTCAAAATCGACAATTTTGAGCAAATTCGACTTTTTGATCAAAAGTCGACCTATTGGTCAATAGGTTGGTCATTGGGTCAAGGATTAACTATTTTGGCCAAAGTTGACTTTTTAGTAAAAAGTTAACAAATTGGGTCAATTGGTTGGTCATTGGATGAAGGATTGAACATTTTCACCAAAGTTGACATTTAGGTCATTGTGTCAGAAATTGACCATTTTGACCAAATTTGACTTTTGGTCAAAAGTTGACCTTTTGGGTCAATGAGGTGGTCATTAGGTCGAAAATTGACTTTTTTTCAAAAGTTGACCTAATGGGTCAATAATTGGTAATTATGTCAAAATTTACTATTTTGACCAAAATTGACTTTTTAGTCAAAAGTCGATCTATTGGGTCAGTGGGTTGGTTATTGGGTCAAGGATTGACAATTATGACTAAAGTTGACTTTTTGGTCAAAGATTTACTTATTGGGTTAATAATTGGTCATTAGGTCAAAAATTGTCTATTTTGATCAAAAAGTTGACTTTTTTGTCAAAATTTGACCAATTTGGCCAGTAGGTTGGTCATTGGGTCAAAAATTGACCATTTTGACCAAAGTTGACTTTTTGGTCAAAAGTTGACCTATATGGTTAATGGGGCTCATTAGGTCAAAATTTAACTATTTTGACCAAAATTGACTTTTTGGTCAAAAGTTGACATATTGGGTCAATGGGTTGGTTATTGGGTCAAGGTATAACCATTTTGACCAAAGTTGATTTTTTGGTCAAAAGCTAACCTATTGGGTCAACGGGTTGGTCATTAGGTCGAATTGACCATTTTAACTAAAGTCGACTTTTTGGCAAAAGTTCACCTATTAGGTCAATGGGTTTGTCATTGGGTCAAAGATCGACCATTTTGATCAAAGTTGACTATTTTGTCGAGATTGGCTTATCGGGTCGATTATTGGTCATTTAGTTAAAAATTGACTATTTTGACAAAAAATGAATTTTTTGTCAAAAGTTAACCCATTGGTTCAATGGGGTGGTCATTGGATCAGGAATTGTCCATTTTGACCAAAGATGACTTTTTGTCAAAAGTTAACCTACTGGGTCAATGGGTTGGTCATTGGGTCAAGGATATACCATTTTGACCAAAGTTGACATTTTGGTCAGAGATTGGCTTACTGAGTTAATAATTGGCCATTAGATAAAAAATTGACTATTTTGTCCAAAATTAATTTTTTGGTCAAACATTGACCTACTGGGTCAATGTGTTGGTCGTTGGGTCAAAAATTTATCATTTTGACCAAAGTTGACTTTTTGGTCAAAAGTTTACCTATCGGGTCAATGGGTTGGTCATTGGGTAAGAGTGATCATTTTGACCATAGTTGACTTTTTAGTCGGATATTAACTTATTGGTTCTAAAATTGGTCATTTGGTCGAAAATTGAATATTTTGACCAAAATTAAATATTTTGTCAAAAGTTTACCCATTAGATCAACGGGGTGGCATTGGGTATATTTAATTATTTATTATTTATTTAACTATTAAAAATTTTTATAATTAAATTATATTTATATATAATATCCTATACATAAAATAATTAAAATAAAATAATAATATTATATATATATATATATATATATATATATATATATATTTATATATTTATATATATCTATATATAATTTTATTTATAATTTACAAAACTATTAAATATTTTTATAATTAAATTATATTTATAAATAATAAACTATACTTAAAACATTTAAAATAAAAAATAACTATATATATATATATTTATAATTTCTTTAACAATTAAATATTTTTATAAGTAAATTATATTTAAAAATAATATACTATGCACTAAAAATATTTAAAATAAAAAAATAATATTAAATATATATATATATATTTATTTATTTATTTATTTATACATACCTATATATTTATTTTTATTTATTATTCTTTTAATTATTAAATATTTTTATAATTAAATTGTATTTATAAATAATATGCTATATATATATATATATATATATATATCCACTATATATATATATATATATATATATATATATATATATATATATATATATATATATATATATATATATATATATATATATATATAATAATAATAATAATAATAATAATAATAATAATAATAATTTATTTTATTATTAAATATTTTTATAACAAAATAATATTTATAAATGATATACTGTACTTAAATTATTTAATATAAAAAAAATATTATATATATACATATATATATATATATATATATCACACACACACACACACACACACACCCATATATATTTATTTATTTATAAATTATTTAACTATTAAAATTTTTTATAGTTGAATTATATTTATAAATAATAGAATATACTTAACATATTGAAAATAAAAAAATAATACTATTTATATTTTTTTATATATAATTTACTTAACTATATTTTTTTATTTATAAATAAATTATATTTATAAATAATATTCTATACTTAAAACATTTAAAATATAAAAAATAATTTTACATATATATATATATATATATATATATATATATATATATTTACATATACACATATATATTTATTTATTTATAATTTATTTATCTATTAAAAATTTTTATAATTAAATTATATTTTTAAATAATATACTATACTTAAAATATTTTAAAAAATAATATTATATATATATATATATATATATATATATATATATATATATATATATATATATATATTTATATATATATATTTATTTATAGTTTTTTTAACTATTAAAAATTTTTATAATTAAATTATATTTAAAAATAATATACTATACTTAAAATATTTAAAATAAAATAATAATATTATATTAATTTATATATAAATTTATATATATATATATCATTTTTTTAACTATTAAATAATTTTATAAATAAATTATATTTATTAATAATATATTATACTTAAAATATTTAAAATAAAAAATAATATTAAATAATTTATATATATATATATAAATATATATTTATGTACCTTTATATATATTTTTTTATTTATAATTTTAATAATTATTAAATTTTTTATAATTAAATTATATTTTTAAATAATATACTATACTTAAAATATTTAAAATAAAAAATTAATATTAAATAAATATTTTATATATAAATATATATTTTTGTACCTCTATATATATTTTTATTTATAATTTTTTTAATTATTAAATATTTTTATAAATAAATTGTATTTATAAATAATATACTATACTAAAAATATTTAAAATAAAAAATAATATTATATATATATATATATATTTATATAAATAGATATACATTTATTTATTTATAATTTATTTAACTATTAAATATTTTCATGATTAAATTATATTTTTAAATAATATACTATACTTAAAATATTTTAAATAAAAAAAATAATATTAAATCAATATATATATATATAAATTATATATATATATATATATATATATATATATATATATATTATATATACATATATATATATATTTATTTATTTATAATTTTTTTAAATATTAAATATTAAATATTTTTATAATTTAGATATATTATAAATAATATGCTATTTTTTATTTTTTATTTATATTTATTTAGTTATTTTTATAAATAATAAACTATAATATATTTTTTTATTTATAATTTATTTAATAATTAAATATTTTTATAAATAAATTATATTTATAAAAAATATACTATACTTTAAACATTTAAAATAAAAAAATATATATATATATATATATATATATATATATATATATATATATATATATATTTAATATTATTTTTTATTTTTTAAATATTTTATCATTTCGGATGCTAAGAATGAATTACTCGCGGCTCCTTTTCGGCTGTCTTTGGTAGGAAAATTCCTATCTGATCACCCGAAATTGGAACTAATTCGGAGGGATTTCGAGCTTATGAAGTTAGTAGGTACATGGAAAGTAGGGTTACTAGATGGTAGGCATATCCTAATTCAACTTTCTAACGATGAAGATTATACTCGGCTTTTTGCTCGAAGGATTTTGAGGATTGACAATCGAATTATGAAACTGCTTAAATGGTTCGTTGATTTCGACCCGCGAGCTGAATCCCCTACCATTCCGGTCTGGATACGTCTGCCCGGTTTGAAAGTTCATCACTTTAAGCCTTAATTTCTATTTTCAATTGCAGGAATTTTCGGGAAACCTCTACAGATTGATCCTCCTACCAAAGATTTAGATGGTTCCCGACCAATTACTGCTAGGTTTCTTGTAGAACGGGACATTACTCAATCCCTCCCTGATGAGATGTGGATTGGGTCCGCTCATAATGGGTATTGGGTTAAGCCTATTCTTGAACGACACCCCTTATACTGTCCTCATTGTAGGATGTTTGGGCACAGTGCTGCTCAATGCTATCACTTGAACCCTGAGCTCAGGAGAGTTAGTATAGAGAAACCTAAAGCTGGTTCCATCCGCATCAATCTTCATTTGGATCCCAACACTGTGGCTGTTGAGGTGCCTGGGAATATCGTTGAACATGACCTTGAGGGAGAAGGCTTGGTGGATGTTGGTGTTCATATGTCCCCTCCTGTCATTGAAGAGCTGGTTCCCACAGTTGCTGAGGGTAGTACTAGGTTGAAGGTTATTGTGGTGAACCATTTTGTACTTGGTATCACTGATTCTGATAACTTTACTGCTGAGATCAATCAGATTAATGATGTTAACGATGTGGTTTCTATGTCTTTAGTACATCTTGGGGTGGGTATTGTGGGGCAACAACCTATTAATGTAGTTTGCTCTGCTCCTAGACATCCTACCTCGATGATGTCGGAGGCTGGCACTTTAATTCGACATGCAAGTTTGGGTGATGTCCCTCCTGATTTGCAACCTCAGTTGACAGCTGTCTCTGAGCTCCTTGGAGAGGAATGGGTGGTGGAAAAGTCCCGCTGTAGAAGGAAAAAAGGATCTTACGAATTGACCAACCTAGGGGTTGGGTGTGACATTGAAGGAAGCAAAAATTATCACTCCGAGGAAGAAGGTAGACTAACCCGAACTAGGGCTCCTGGGAGGGCTCCTTGTCTATACATGTTTAATATCCTAATCTGGAATATCAGGGGAGTTGCGGATCCTTACTCCCTTGGTAGATTGAAATTGTTGACAAGGATCCATAAGGTCGTTATGTTCGCTATTTTAGAGCCTATGATTTCTTCTAATGAGCTTCGCGTGATGGGAAAATTTAAGAAGTTTCCTTGCCTCCGGAATTGCTCTAATAAAATTTGATTTTTTTGGCAGAAGCATATTTCTCTGAAAATTGTTGTGGATGATGGCCAATTCATTCATACTTATTTTTCTGTTGATGAATTCTCAGGTTGGTTAACTTTTGTTTACGCTAGCACTCGCCTTTCCGCTCGACATGAGTTCTGGAGGAAAATTACTGATATGGGTAGTATTATCCCATATAGATGGATGATGGGAGGAGATTTTAATATGGTTATGAATAACTGTGAAAAGTTGGGCAGCCGTCGCCCTAACGCTTCTCTCATGAATTGGTTCGGGGAGGTTATGGCCGATGCGGGCCTGTCGGATTTTGGGTTTGTTGGATCCAGATTTACCTGGAAGAGAGGTAAAGTTTTTGAATGTCTAGACAGGTATTTTGCTAATCAAGACTGGATGTCTTCTTATGGGTTCACTCAGGTTCAACATCTTTGTAGTTCGGGCTCCGATCATAAACCTCTATTGCTTTCTTTTAATCATTTTAAGAAAACCGCTAATTATCACTTCCATTATTTAAATGTCTGGTCTAGACATGAGGGTTTTTTACGGTTGGTTAAGGATAATTGGAAAATTGATGACATTAGGAATGCGTGGTTTCGTCTGTGGAAATTACATAAGAAGGTGGCTTTCGCTTTAAGGACTTGGAATTGGAATGTGTTTGGTGATATTCACGCTAAGGTCCGCAATGCCGAGCAACGGGTTATGGATCTTCAAGCGATTGATGAAGTTACTAGTGAAGTTAGGTCTCAGCTTCATGTGGCTCACTCTAATTTATTGGAAGCTTCACTTTGGGAGGAGGATTATTTGCAACAGAAGGCGGGTGAGGTTCATTTTGCTCAAGGCGATAGAAATACAAAGTATTTCCATGCTTGTATTAAGCAACGTCGGGCCAATAACAATATTGTTCGCATTAAGAATGACCAGGGTCGTTGGCTTACTGATATTCAGGATTTTGGGAATAGTGCGGTTAGTTACTTCACAGACATTTACACTGCTCGGGAGACTACGGGTTCCATCGACTCTCGCTTGTTAAATGATATGAGAAGCTATACAGAGAATCTTGACCTTTATGGTATTCCTACAGCTGATGAGGTTTATGATGCTTTAAAAGATATCAACTCTAATAAAGCACCGGATCCGGACGGTTTTACCGCTGATTTTTACATTAAATGTTGGAGCATTGTAAAGAGAGATGTGATCCATGCCATTCAGAGTTTTTTTTTATGGAGGAAACGCCAGGTAAATATTTCTATTCTGCCACGATTGTCCTTATCCCCAAGTCTACACAAAAGACATCTTGGGACCACTTCCGTCCTATTTCGCTTACTTCGGTAATCTCCAAGGTTATTAGTAAAATTATGGTGAAACGCATTCAACCCCACCTCAATCATATCATTTCTTCTAACCAATCGGCCTTCATCCAGGGTAGGAGTATCACGGATAATATTATGTTAGCCCAGGAGATTATACATGATATTGATAAGAAGTGTCGTGGTGGCAATATGGTCCTTAAGCTGGATATTCATAAAGCTTATGATTCCGTTAGTTGGCATTTTATAATTGAAGTTCTTAAAGCAAGAGGATTTTTTGTTGCATTTTGCCAACATATTCTCAATTGGCTTCGTTGCATTCACTATAGCATTCTCATTAATGGTAATTCCTATGGCTTCTTTAATGCCACCCGGGGCATCAAGCAGGCCGATCCACTTTCCCCCACTATATTTATCTTGGTGTTTGAATATTTCTCCCGGATGCTTGAGGATTTATATGGTCGTGACCCGTCGGTTCACTACTCTACTAAGTCATCTGTGATGGTCTCATATTTAGCCTATGCTGACGATGTCGTTCTTTTCTCTAACGCCTGTAAGAATAGTATCAGGAAAGTTTATCACTTACTTAAGAAATTCCAGGATCTCTCAGGCCTTTCTTTTAGTGCTAATAAATGTAATTTGTACTTTGGTAAGATTGCTGATCGGCAGAAGGTTTTATGGGCTGGGCAGTACACGGGGTTTCAATGCTCGGTGCTTCCTATTAAATATCTTGGGGTCCAGCTTCTTAAGGGGAGAATGAAACAAACTCAATTTGATGAGGTGGTGGAGAAGATTAAAAATAGGATTAATGATTGGAGGAACAACTTTTTGTCCTTTGGTGGCCGCATTACCTTCATTAGAAGCATCATCCTGAGCATGCCAATATACGGGTTACAAGTACTTCAAATTAAGAAGAGCACCCAAACCGTCTTAGAAAAATGTCTCAATAAATTTTTATGGGTCGGTGGTTTTGCTGGGAGGAAGTGGTGTTCTTGGAAGAAGCTATGTAAACCTATTAGTGGGGGTGGACTGGGTTTTAAGGAGCTTCAGCACATTTTCAACATTAGCCTGTTTAAGTATTGGCTAAATTTTTGCCTAGGGAAGTCCTTGTGGGCCTCTTTTATGCATGGAAAGTATTGTAAGACCTCTCATCCCGCGCTTGCTATTTCGAAGAAGGGTGAGTCTATTTTATGGAAGAGACTTCTTCGTATTCGGGATTGGGCTAAGGATCTCATTTTTTGGGATTTGGGTTGCTGTAATATTTCCTTTTGGCATGATTCTTGGGCTCAGATCTCTTTGCAACAGGGGGAGCATGTCAATGATAAGTTGGTCGTATCGGACACGTGGATCGATGGCCACTGAAACATGCCTCTTTTACATAATTTGGTGGGGGTGGATATGGCTATTTACATCTCTACCATTCCTATTGATCCTCAAAAGCCTGACTCCCCAATTGTCAAGATCCGTCCTAACGTCTCTATTTCTAAATCTGTTTATCTCTATTTGCATCATTTTCAGGATACCCAGTGGGGTAGGGGTATTTGGTCTTCTGCTCTTACCCCATCTATGTCGTTTTTAGCATGGAGGATTTTCCACCATCTTCTTCCCTGTGATGATATCCTCAAGCTTAAAGGTTTAAGGCTCGCATCGAGGTGTGTTTTTTGTCAGGAAGTGGAGGAATCTTTGTATCACATTTTCTTTACTTGTGCTTATGCTTTGCAAATTTGGCGAAAAGGGGGGATTTGGTTTGGCACGTGTCTGACCCCGGGTCATAATCTGAACACTACCTCTATAATTTGTAACCCGGATCGGCGGCAAGTACATTTTAACCAAATTTATCCCTTTATTCTGTATTGGTTTATTTAGATGGCTCACAACGATATCAAGCATGTGGGGAAGTCTATACATGATGACACCGTGTTCTATAATATTATTTTGTACAGTAATAGGGTTTTCAAGCTCAGGGGTATGAAGAGGGATTTCTTCTCTGGCATTCCATACTTTGATAATTTTGAGCCGTCCTCTTCTATACCGGCGAGGGCCTCGCAACTCCCGACATTGATGAGATGGCGGACTCCCCCGACGGGGTGGGTTAAGTTTAACATATATGGGAGTTGGAAACCTAATTTTACCGGGATTGGTGGTGTTTCTAGAAATGCTAATGCTAAGCCTTTTATTATTTACTTAACCCAGTTGTTCTGATTCGCCTTTGGAAGCGGAGGCGCAGGCCTTTTTAATGGCTGTCTCTATCTCTGCTCTTATGAATTAGAATTTTTTGGAGGTCGAGACGGACTCTAGTGCTATGGTTGAGTGTTTTAATGAGGTTAAAGTGGTGCCTTGGGAAATTATTTATTATATCAACCAGATTAAATATGTTTCCTCGCATATGCAAATTGCTTGCCGATTTATTTATCGCTTGAGAAATAAATCTACAAATTGGCTTGCTCGTCTTGGCTCTTTGACAAGGCAAATTCAGGTTGGTTCTGTCCTACCTCACGCCTTAAAGATGTTGCTTATCGGTGACAAT
>CM040432.1:457500-482500 GCA_022702705.1 Papilionanthe hookeriana x Papilionanthe teres
CGGCGACGAACTACCTCGTTGTCGGCGAGGCTTCTGAAGATCTTCAAACCGCTCGAGCTAGTCATCGGCGGGCTCTGGCTCGTCGTCGACGAGACGCTTATAAATTCTTCGAATTTTCTTCTTGTAACCTCGCCGTCGGCGGGCTCGATCTCGCCTTCGGCGACTCAGCACAAATTGCATGATTTTGCTCCAAATTCGCTCCTTTTTATGATTTTTGCTTTTATTACCTAAATTATTTATTCCTACAACAAAATAAAGAAAATACCCTTCTTTAAAGTGCAATTTCATCAAAAATAGGTATGAATTTCTTAATAAATTTTTCAGCGATCAAAATCCCCCAAACTTACTTATTACTTGTCCTCAAGTAATTTTAATACTACATAAAAATAATGAGTTTTATAATAAGATTTTTCAATTTAAATAAACTATGAATTAGATTAATTAATATCATAATAAAGTTAAACAAAATTCATGTAATTTAATTAATCTTATAGAAATAAATTATTTAGTTATCAGGTCTAAGATTTCTAGCTTACTATTCATTTCAGGAATGACTATATTTAAAAGAATAACTACTAAAGATATTCATATGATAAGAAATTCAAGAAAATACTATTAGGTAAAATTCTAATTCATAAACATAAGTTTGGAAATATCTAAGTTTTTCCCTTTAGGTTAATTCAAATGAAGCCAATTTTTGATAAGGCATCTCCTCAAGCTTCTCCTCATTTTTCTTTTTCTTTTTCTTTTTCTTTTTCTTTTTCTTTTCTTTTTCTTTTTAGGATTACCGTATCCTGAGAGCTCGTTAATAATTTTGAACTTCATTTTCATCTTCCTAAATTTGAAACATAGGAATATTTCTTTGCTTATATATACTTCATAGTTTTTACTTTATTGATTTTCAATCTTTTCTTTTTCACTTCGAATACTTAAGAATTTTAATTTTAAAATATAGTTTTCCTTACTAAAAATAGTTTACTATATTCTTATTCCCTTTAACCAAATATTTTATTCTATTTAATTAATTAAAGTACTAGAAATATTTCATTTAACCTTTTATAATAATTAAATAAAATAATTCATATTAAATCAAATTGAAAAATTTGCTATAAAAATCATTTTTATAATAATTTGAAAGTAGAAATTTGAGAACAAGTTAATAACTAAATTTGTATTTTACTCCCCCCCCAAACATAAATTTTTATATCTATTCTAAATAATGAAAAAGGAGAGTTAATAAATCATACCTTTCAAGTTTAGGTATTTCTTTTTTCTTTCGAAATTTTTGCGAGCTTTTTCATTTTTCATTGAACTCCGTACCGTTAAGTATTCTACATATATATATATAACAAGAAAAATGCAAGGATAAAATCTGAGATAAGTATTAAACACAACAATTAAAATTAACTCTATATTACACCTATGAATCACTAACATATTAAAAACAATTGAACTAATCAGATTAACAATTTTAAAACTTAAAACAATACAGAATAAAACAAATTAAAGAAAAACTAACATCCTATTTAACATAAAAACAAATGCAATTAACTAACACAAAAACAAAAACTAACTACTATAACAATCCAAGCAAATAATCTAACTAACATCCAATGTCTCAAAACATAAAGTACTAAATATTACAAACATATAAAAGTTTTTAAAATATTAAACTAACAAAAGAATAAAATCCTAATCTTCAACATTAAAGTCCCAGGCTATATCATCTCCTCCCTGATCTGTAAGTCGTCGAGAAGACCGAGCAGGTGATACCGAGTGTACTGGGGCATTCTCGGAAAGACAACATCTAAATCTCCACTCCTATAACGACGTTCAGCCTTCATAATATGCAATTTCGTATTCTGAATGTCACTGGAGGTATTCACTATCATAATCAAGTCTCCTCTCCTGATTATCAATCCTTCGATCAAAATGATCAAATCTTCTCCCCATTGTATCTCCAAACTGCTCAAAAGTTCTTCTATGCAGAGTCAATTCATTCATCAGATCTTGTAGGGTAGGGGTGGTAGGCTCAAGAGGTTCATAGCTAGTAGAGGGTATATCTCTACCTGACCGAGTGAAATAACTTCTTACTCCTCGCTCTCCACCCTTCATGAGATTCATACTTCTTAATATTGGCAGTTGTGAGTGGTTTCATTGGTTCTACCCATTCTTCATTATCTCTAGCCTCAACTCCGCAGAGTTGCGAGAGTGAAAAAATTAATCCAGAGGTGTCCCAATCCAGCCTCCACTCTCATTTCGAGGAGTGGCCAGGATGTTTCGATAAATAATTCTCCCGATGTCGATGCTTCTATTATTCCGAATACGAGAATTCGAATTGCTCTATCTCGTGTTACCTCACCGTGGTGATAGGTGGGTAACGAGTAGAACAAATAAAGTAATGCCAGGCTTTGAGACCGCATTTAATTTAGAAAGAGGAAAATTCACTCTTTCCCGCTCGCTTAATTTTCCAAACTCCGGTCCCATCGCTGAGAAAGTTAATGACTTCCTCCAAATGGTCCTTCCATCATTCCAAAAGTTTCATACTCGCTAAAGGGCGAGTCATGAACTTCATAGAACGCGTTTATTCTCGCAGCATTGAATCTCTACAAAACCCTCGTACCTTTATCGGTGCATCCTCACGGCAGCTAAATTGGCATAAAATTCTTTAACCACTTCCATGTACCGCTCTATATTGAATGTAACGTAAATTCTCCCAACCTCGTTCCTTAATAATCCGCTCTACTTCTCCTCCCGGATTTTTGAAAACCCGATCTGCAATGCACTTTCTTCCTTGAATATTTTCAAAATATTTAGTCTGTGCTCGTGCATTGATGAATCGGTCTTCGTCGAATTCTACTCGACGTTTTTGTCGTGGAGCCATACGATCGATCTATGAAAATCATGAAAATTTTTACTAAACTTAAAAATAATCCTAAGAAGGCTTCCTACAACAACTAAAATCCATTTAAATTGATTTCTATGAAATTCTTCCAAGTATTTTCTTCATATTTCAAAATTTTTCAAAATATCCCAATGTAGAAGAAATCAATGGTGAAAATAAAAATTTTTTGCATAGGAGTGAAGCTCTTACCAAGAGAAGATGAAATCCGGTGTCAAAAAGTGTTGAAATCGCTTCAAATCCAAGATCTCTCATGCCCTAGGTCGGTTTTTTTGAAAATTTTAGGAAGGGGATGATGAATAGTGCTCGGCTGACCTGGTCAAATATAGGTCTTTTCGCGTTCTCGCTCGTCGGCGAGATTTTTCTCGCCGTCGCCGAGCTAATTAATTCCATAAGGCAAAAGTTTCGGAAAAATCCGCCGTCGGCGAGATATTCTTCGCTCGTCGGCCGAGATCGATCTTGCTCGTCGGCGGAGTTTTCGCCGTCGGCGAGGTCCTAAAAATTTCAATTTTTGAATTTCGTCAATCATTTTCAACCTCGATTTGCCTTATATTATATTTCCGATCATACAATTTATTAATTTAATATGAAGATTAGCTACTTATACAAAAACAAATTCACACAACACAACAAATTAACTTTAATATTGAAATCCATGAGACATACAAACTAACATAATTTTAGACTCTATAATCAAACTTCAAACTTCAATCCTTACTACTAATCAGCATCGCAAACCAATCCACGACACACTAAATGCTGATACAAAACTATGATGCATATCTCAATTAAGTTTGAGATATTCAAATCATCAATCCACACATAATAAAATCTAAATCAAATCAAATAACATAAACATAAACATACTATGGAAATCTTTACTACTACTCTTCAAGGTCAGAATCTTCATCTTCTCTGATATTTCCGATATGACGATGATGCACAAATAAGTTATAGAAAGGCCTGAAGGGAAATTCCGGCGCATTCTTCAGATGATCCAACCCTTCGTCTCGCAAATGAAGAAAGCTAGCTTCCGTGTGTCCAGAATGATCAAAGTGTTCCTTCATCCTCCAACTAATGTGATCAAATAAATTAGATATATTGTCGATTAAATCTCTCACATTCTCGTAGTTCTTTCTCCATTCCATTAATTTTCTTCATAAGTAACACCGTTTTATCCGAAATAGGCCTTGCTATAGGATTATTCTCGTGAAGCTCTATCGTAGATAAATGTAAAGTCTTCATTATTGTCCAAAGTAGGGAACATATCCGTAGGATCAAGCGGCTTCCAAGGTAACGAGAACCTTTTCCCAAGCTTCATAAGAAACCCGGTACCGATCGCATAATGCAAAAATAGTAGATGGGTGTCCTAGTCCGTGAACTGACCCATGCACAATTAAACCCAATGCAGACTTAACAATTATTGATCCAACATCAATAGGCAATCCACTTTGAATACAATAATTCAATATAGCGCATTCCTTCGAAACCTTGTTTACCCTCATTGTAGGTAACAATTTAGATGAGATGAAAAAGTTCCAGTGCTTTGAGACAGGATTCAAAAGTGATGCAGAGAAACTAACATACCCGTCTTCCCGCATTTACCAATCTTCCGGTTCATCAGTTAGATATCGAAATATCTCATTCATATTATATCGAGAAGGCACAAAATTTGAATAGTGACATACGTGGGTGTTTTCTATAGAGAATAATTCATTTACTCTTGATGGAGTAAACGTCACCCATCTTCCTCGGACGTAGACATTCCCATTGTTGATCGCATGTAAGTTAGAGTATAACTCTTTCACAACCGGAATAACAACAAGCGGACGTAGTGTAACAAAATACCTCCCAAGGTGCCGCCGTGCGATCGTTTCTTCTATCTTCGTAAGTGGAATTCTCTAATCCTCGATTGACAAATCCCCGTTCCTTGATAACTCTTTTCTTTACCAAAACCTTGTTGAAGATCCGCCGCGCTTCCGCACTCACAAATTTCCTCCAGCTAAACACTCCGCATTTAGAGGAATCTAAGAATTTGGAGGCCATTATGGTGAATGGAATGAATTCTAGTGAAGAAGGCGGACTTAGAATGGTTTAAGAATGGGTTTTCACAAAGGAATTGGTGTTGAAACCGTTCAGTATCAGCATTTAAAGTATATATAACTCATTTTTATAACTTCCCGCCGTCGGCGAGGACGTTTCGCCGTCGGCGACTTAGTTATAAAACTCGCCTTTCCGGCTCTCGCCGTCGGCGAGCTCTTTTCGCCGTCGGCCGAGCTCGATAAATAAACCGAATCTAATTTAGGCGCGAACCTCACTCGTCGGCGAGTATCGACCTCGCCGTCGGCGAGATTTCAAAATAATGTCCAATTTCGCTCTAAATCGAATAATTTCTTTTCTCATCATAATGGTTTCGAATATGTGATGATTCTTAATAATAATTGAGTAGTAAAGTTTCAATAATATAGACTAACTATTAAGATACAATAAAAATAGATAACTAATATGGGTTGCCTCCCATAAAGCGCTTGGTTTAACGTCGTCGCCCGACCTAATTTCAATTATTAATCGGGTCGACTAAGCATTAAAACCTCTTTATAGTTAGGTCTTATACCTTCGAAATATGGTTTTAATCTATGTCCATTAACTTTAAATTTATGTCCAAGCTTTTTGATTTTCGATTTCTATAGTTCCGTATGAAAATATTTGAGTTATGGTGAAAGGTCCTAACCATCGAGACTTCAATTTTCCAGAAACAATTTCAATCTAGTATTATATAGCAAAACTTCCCGTCCCGGTTCAAAATTTCTCCGATTAATCTTCCGATCATGCCATAATTTCATCTTTTCTTTATAAATCCGATCATTATCATACGATTCATTTCTTAATTCTTCCAATTCATTTAATTGCAACAATCTTTTCTCACCAAATCTTCCTTCATATTATAATTAAATTCTTTAATCGCCCAATATGCTTTATGTTCTAATTCAACCGGTAAGTGGCATGTTTTTCCATATATAAGCCTCGTAAGGAGTCATTCCAATCGGAGTTTTATAAGCAACTCTATAAGCCCATAATGCAAGTTGTCTAATCTAATAGTACCAATCTAACCTATTTGGGTTTACTGATTTTTCTAAAATACGTTTAATCTCACGATTAGATAGTTCAGACTAATCCGCTAGTCCGTGGATGATAAGCAAGTGGATATCTTATGAGTAATATTGTATTTTTCTACTAGTTTGTGAATGTATTTATTTCTAAAATGAGTTCCTCCGTCGCTGATAATCACTCTCGGCATTCCAAATCTAGTAAAAATATTTTTCATCGAAATTTTGAAACACTCTTAAGCATCACACCTAGGTAAAGCTTGTGCCTCAATCCATTTGGAAACATAATCAACAAGCTACTAATATGTATGAGTTTCCAAACGAAGGAATAAAAGGTCCCATAAAATCTAATCCCCAAACATCAAAAATTTCAACTTCTAATATAAAGTTCGCAGGCATTTCGTTTTTTCTAGATATATTTCCTACTCTTCGACATTTATCGCAAGTTTTAATATATCCGTATACATCTCTAAATAGAGTAGGCCAAGTAAAATCCGGATTGTAGAATCTTATAAGCAGCTTTATCAGTCCCGAAATGTCCTCCAAAATCGAATCATGACATTTTTGAATAATTGGTTCAGTTTCTTCATAAGGTACACATGTTCTAATAATTAAATCCTTACATTGCTTATATAAATATGGTTCATCCCAAAAATAAGTTTTCGTATCATGGATGAATTTTTTTTGTTGTTGCAAAGTTAGCATAGGTGGTAAAATATTACTAACTATATAGTTTACTATATCAGCATACCATGGTATTTTCCACTCATTGATATTATATAGTTGTTCATCAGGAAAACTGTTTATAATTTCATTTTCAATATCGTATAATTCATGATTTTCTAATCTCGATAAATGATCCGCAATTCGATTATCAGTTCCTTTCTTATTAACGATCTCAAAATCGAATTCTTGCATTAATAGCATCCATCTAATTAATCTTGGTTTGGAATCTTTCTTTTGCATTAAATATTTGATAAGTAGAATGATCAGTATGCATGATACATTTTGTTCCAATCGTATAAGGTCTAAATTTATTAAAACCATATACTACCGCTAATAATTCTCTTTCTAGAATCGTATAATTTATTTCAACGATTATTTAGAGTTTTACTAAGCATAAGTATATAACTTTAAAAATCTTTTCATATCTTTGCCCAAGAACTGCTCCTACAAAGATAATCACTAAGCATCACACATAAGCTCAAATGGTTTCTCCCAGTTAGGTGAAACTATTATAAGTGCTGTTATTAATTTTTCTTTTAAGAGTTCAAAAGCATTCAGGCATTCGATTGTAAATTCAAATTTCTTATCCTTTTCGAGAAGTTGGCATAGAGGTTTAGTAATTTTTAAAAAATCTTTTATATAGCGTCTGTAGAATCCAACATGTCCAAGAAAACTTCTTACCCCTTTTACCGTAGTTGGAGGTGGTAATTTAGCTATAACTTGAATTTTTGCAGGGTCCACTTCCATGCCTTTTTCCGAAATTTTATGCCCTAATACAATGCCGCCCGCAACCATAAATTGACATTTCTCCCAATTTAGAACTAAATTTGTTTTCTCACATACTTCTAATACTTTTTCAAGATGAGTTAAGCATTTGTCAAATGATGTTCCAAATACAGAGAAATCATCCATAAATACTTCTATTCCATTGTCAATTAACTTACTAAATATAGTACATCATACATCTCCGGAATGTTGCTCGGTGCATTACATAATCCAAAAGGCATTCTTCGAAAAGTGAAAGTTCCATAAGGACTAGTAAATGTAGTTTTCTCTTGATCCTCGTGAGCAATTTGTATTTGATGATAACCGGTGTATCCATCTAGAAAACAAAAATACTTATGTCCGATTAATCTATCTAACATCTGGTCTAGAAATGGTAAAGGGAAGTGATCTTTCCTGGTGGCGGTATTTAATTTCCTATAATCAATACATATACGCCAACCAGTAACTTGTCTTATAGGAATAAGATCGTTATTTTCATTGGCAGTGACGGTCACTCCTCCCTTCTTAGGAACACAGAGAATTGGGCTTACCCAAGCACTGTCAGAAATAGGATATATAATACCATTATCTAACCATTTTAAAATTTCTTTCTTAACTACTTCTTTCATTATCGGGTTTAATCTCCTTTGGGGATCTGCTTTAGGTTTATGTTCATCATCTAAAATAATTCTATGCATACAGATATCAAGGACTAATTCCTTTAATATCCGCTAAAGTCCAACCAAAAGTTTTCTTATATTTTTTTAAAGTTTCTAAAAGTTTTTGTTCTTGAGATTCGTTTAATGCAGTATGAAATAATAACCGGTAAAGTTGAAGAATTACCTAAATAAGCATATTTCAAATGATCGGGTAATATTTTTAGCTCAAGTTCAGGAGGTTTAATAATTGATGGAACTATATTCTTATCAGTATTTTCAGTATTATCCAAAAATTCAAATCTTTCCTGAATAAAATCTAGTTCTTCATGATTATCTTCAATTAATTCAGTGTTTTCTTTTTCTAATTTATCCTCGTAATATTCCTTAAAATGTTCTTGTTGTAAATATTCAAGTATTTCCATCCGAAAACATTCATCATCTTTTTCTAGCGCAGGATATTTCATTGATTTTGCGATATTAAATGTAACTTTTTGGTCATTTACTCTCATAGTTAATTCTCCTTTCTGAACGTCAATCATAGCTTTTCCAGTAGCTAAAAATGGTCTTCCTAAAATGATAGGAATTTCTTTATCTTCCTCCATATCTAAAACAATAAAATCTACTCGGGAAGATAAATTTATCCACTTTTACTAACACATCTTCAATAACTCCCTTAGGATAGGTAACCAAACGATCGGCTAATCGAAGGGTTACCGAAGTAGGTGTAATTTTTCCTAATCCTAATCTCTTAAAAATTGATAGAGGCATTAGATTGATGCTTGCTCCTAAGTCACACAAAGCTTTTCCATAAAAATTTTCTCCTATAGCGCAAGGTATAGTGAAACTACTAGGATCTTTCAATTTTTCAGAAGCTTCTTCGAATAATAGCACTACACTCTTCACTAAGTGCGACTCGTTTCATTATCGTTGAATTTTCTTTTCTTATTTAGAATATCTTTCATAAATTTTACATAATTTGGCATCCGATCTAAAGCTTCGACAAAAGGTATATTGATTGTTAATTTCTTTAATATTTCAAGGAATTTAGCAAATTGTTTATCTTTTTTATGTTGAGCTAGTCGTCGAGGAAATGGTAGTGGGGTTTTTCAACGAAATTTTCATAGGTATTAAAGGATGTTCTAAGTTTGAATCTTGTTGAATTGTTTCCTTTTCAATTTCCACTTCCTCTTTTGGCTTTCAAGTTCTTTTTGAATTTGAGGTTCTAATTCTTTTCCACTCCTTAGTTGTATTGCTTTAATTTGTTCTTTTCCTTAATCTTTAGGATTTATTTCCACATTACTAGGAAAAGTTCCGTGTATTCTATTATTTAGCGCGAGTAGTAATATGTCCAAGTTGAGTTTCGATATTTTTAATAGATGTTCCTTGAACTTGTAATTGATTTCCTTGAATTTGTAGTTGATTTCCTTGATTTTGTAGCCGATGACCCATATTCAAAATTAATTCATCCATGGATAATTTCTTATCCTCGAATCGAGGGTTATTGTTATTAAATCCAGGTGGGTAATTAGGTTTATAGTTTGGATTTGCTTGATTAGGTTGATTCATCCATTGTTGATTAGATGTGTTATTCCAATTAAAATTTGGATGAGTTTTCCAACCAGGATTATAATAGTTTGAATAAGGGTTATTAGTTCTATTATTAATAGCATTTAAAGTTTCATAATCAGTTTGAGATTCTATGATTTGTCCAGATGAGTTTTCTTCTAAAATAGGAGAGTAGTTCATTCCAAAATTATATAATTTCTTAGATATAGCAGCAATTTGAGAAGCTAACATAGATATTGCATCGTTTTCATGAATGCTGGCTATCTTTTTCGGATTTACTCTATCAGCAGCCCATTGGAAATTATTTGTTGCCATTTCTTCGATTAGTGCATAAGCTTCATCAAAGGGTTTAAACATTAATGAACCTCCAAGCAGAAAGCATCGATGATTGATCTTAAAGATCCTACTAATCCATTATAAAAGGTTTGAATAATCAGCCAACTGTAGCGCATGATGTGGGCATTTCCTAAGAAGTTCCTTAAATCTCTCCCAAGCTTCATATATTGATTCTCCATCTAACCGACAAAAAGAAGTTATATCATTTCTAAATTTAGCAGCTTTTAGATGGTGGAAAATATTTGGATAGAAATTTTTGTGATAATTCTCCCCAAGTTTTAATAGATCCAGGTGCTAACGAATTCAACCACATTTTAGCCTTATCACTTAATGAAAAAGGAAAAAGTCTAAGTCTTATAGCATCGTCAGATACTCCTTGATATTTAAAGGTAGCACAAAGTTCTAGAAAACTAGCAAGATGTAAGTTAGGATCTTCGATAGGTGAACCACTAAATTGATTGTTTTGTACCATTTGGATAATTGCAAGTTTAAGTTCAAATGAATTGAGCAGCTACATCGGGGTTTTGAATAGTTAAATGAATTTCATCCGATGTAGGGTTGGCATAATCTCTTAATGGTCTTTGTTGGTTCATATTTTGAATTTCAGGAATATTCGCCATTTGTGTTAAATTTATAATTTGTTTCTTTTTTTTTCTAATTCTTTTAATTGTAGCTCTAATTCAGAATCGTAAGGTATTAAATTTTTTTTTCCAAATTTGTGCATACAATTTCAGAATAGATATTTATTTATTATGATTATTTTAAAATAGTCCGTTACTTTAGTAAATTTTTCTTACTCTCCCTGGCAACGGCGCCAAAAACTTGACCCACAATTTTATATTATGATATTTTTAATTTAATCGCAACGACGCCAAAACTCGACCCCGCTATTTATATGTATAGAATTGTAATTGTTTATGTTGTGGATGCTACGCAAGTATACGTATCGTATCAAGTAATACAGGGCTCTAGTGGAGTCCTCGGTTATCGATCCCACGTGGAAAGAGAAAATTAAATAACAACTAATTTAAAATAATAATAATAATTTTTAAAATAGTATACGAAAATTTGGAATTCTAAAATTTGAGCGCAATAAAGTAAACTAAGTATTTTAATTAAGTAACTTAACTAAGTAGAAAATTAATACGTATTAAAAGTGCGTAAAATTAAACTAATTGCTAAATAAGTCTTAACTATTCGTAAAAAGTATCTTTCCCCTTGTTTAGAAATTTTAAGTGATCGATGAATTTAAATAGATAATTTTAAGGTATTGTGACAAATATGAGCATTCCTATTCTTTACCCTTTGGTCCAGTGTAAAGAATATCGACTAATCCTATGTTTGATTACCGAATCGCGGCTAGGCCGGGAGGATACCGACCGCCACTTCGCAGCTCCCACGTTCCCCTCGCCCGAGGGCTAACATCTACACTTCAACTCAAACAATAGGACCGAATCGAATATTTTAGTCCGTCACACTAAAATGCTCAATTCTACGCCCAAAGGATATTATTTCCCTATTTATTTGCACCTTCCTTCCAAGGCTTTTGAATTCCCGAATATCGATGTAATTTTTACTATAGTTGATAATCAACATATTTTAACAAATCAAATGGCCGATTGAAAGTAAATTAATTTTTAAGTAAAAATTATCACAATTTATTAATATATATAAGTATCTCTATTTTAATTTCATCAAGTCACTTAATTTCATAAACAGAGAGAAAGACTAATAAACTACTCGTAATGCATGGGAACTAAACTAAGCATGGATTTCATTTAAAGTTAAAAACAATAAATACAAATACTTATCTCGATTTATCCCCAAACGTACTCCTCGTAGTTCCTTTCGACTCTTCCTTCCAAGACAAGACGACTCACTAATTACTCACTAAACTCACTAAAGACACACAACTGCACAAAAATTAACACTAAAGACTAAAAGATTGCACAAAAGACACACAAAAGATCGATTTTCGGCCTCTATATATAGAGGTGAGCAAAGGTCCAAGAGGTGTGTAAGCATCTCTTCAAAAAGTGTCCAGGTTCAATGTATCTGTGCCATTTGAACTAGCTCGCTGTCGGCCGACGAACTACCTCGCCTGCTCGGCGAGGCTTCTAAGATCTTCAAACCGGCTCGGGCTCGCCGTCGGCCGAGAAAGTTATAAATTCTTCAGAATTTTCTTCTTGTAACCTCGCCGTCGGCGGCTCGATCTCGCCGTCGGTGACTCAGCACAATTTGCATGATTTTGCTCCAAATTCGCTCCTTTTTATGATTTTTGCTTTTATTACCTAAATTATTCATTCCTGCAACAAAATAAAAAAAATACCCTTCTTTAAAGTGCAATTTCATCAAAAATAGGTATGAATTTCTTAATAAATTTTTCAGCGATCAAGCTTACACATCACCCTCTAGCCTTAGCAAATGGTGACACATATGCTCTCCTTGTTGACCTCATTTTACAATGAGTCAATACCCTTATGACCTAAAAAGTCAACTTTGGTCAAATTGGTCAAACCAGACCTAATGACCAACCTTGTTGACCCCATAGGTCAACCTTATGACCTAAAAAGTCAACTTTAGTCAAATTGCTCAAACCAGATCCCGTGACCAACCCTGTTGACCCCATAAGTCAACCTTATGACCTAAAAAGTCAACTTTGGTTAAAATGGTCAAACCAGACCTAATGACCAACCTTGTTGACCCCATAGGTCAACCTTATGACCTAAAAAGTCAACATTGGTTAAAATGGTCAAACCAGACCTAATGACCAACCCTGTTGACCCCATAGGTCAACCTTTTGATCTAAAAAGTCAACATTGGTCAAAATGGTCAAACCAGACCCAGTGACCAACCCTGTTGACCCCATATGTAACCCTTTTGACCTAAAAAGTCAACATTGGTCAAAATGGTCAAACCAGACCCAGTGACCAACCCTGTTGACCCCATAGGTCGCCCTTCTGACCTAAAAAGTCAACTTTGGTCAATATGGTCAAACCAAACCTAATGACCTACCCTGTTGACCCCATAGGTCAACCTTATGACCTAAAAAGTCAACATTGGTCAAAATGGTCAAACCAGACCCAGTGATCAACCCTGTTGACCCCATAGGTCAACCTTATGACCTAAAAAGTCAACATTGGTCAAAATGGTCAAACCGCACCCAATGACCAACCCCGTTGACCCCATAGGTCAACCTTTCGACCTAAAAAGTCAACTTTGGTCAAATTGGTCAAACCAGACCTAATGACCTACCCTGTTGACCCCATAGGTCAACCTTATGACCTAAAAACTCAACATTGGTCAAAATGGTCAAACCAGACCCAATGACCAACCCTGTTGACCCCATAGGTCAACCTTATGACCTAAAGTCAACATTGGTCAAATTGATCAAACCAGACCCAATGACCAATCCTGTTGACCCCATATGTCAACCTTTTGACCTAAAAAGTCAACATTGGTTAAAATGGTCAAACCAAACCCAGTGACCAACCCTGTTGACCCCATAGGTCAACCTTCTGACCTAAAAAGTTAACATTGGTCAAAATGGTCAAACCAGACCTAATGACCAACCCTGTTGACCCATAAGTCAACCCTTTCACCCAATGATACATTTAAAACACCACAATGACAAAATCACAAGTACTGGACATTTAAAAATTAAATTGATCAATTTGGACTGACTTGGGTCAACGCAGGTCTAAATTAGTCAACACCTATCTATTTTGATTAAAATAGATAAAAATGAAATAAAAAATAACAAAATTAATCAAATAATTAATTTCAAAATTATTTTGATTAATTAAAATGATTAATAATTTAATTTTCAATATTTTAATTAAATGACATAATTAATTAAAATGAAAATTAAATTAAAATCATAAAATGACAAAAATAATAAAATTAATCAATTAATTAATTTGAAATTATTTGAAATTAATAAATTGATTAATAAAATATTTTCCAACAATTTTAATGGAAATTAAAAAGAAATGAAATATCATATAGCCTTCTCATAATTAATTAGGCTAAACTCATCTTATGGCTTAATTAACACATAATTAAGCCCACATTAAGACCACTTAGCCATGGGTTAATATCCATCATGATGCATGGGGTGAGGTGTCACTTTCTCCTTCACCATAGGCTTCATTTAGCCATGAGGTGGTCGGCCAACATGAGGCCTCACCTCCCACCTCCCAAGCCACCCAATGGAAGGAAAACCATGCATGAAACCCCCCCTTACCTTGGTTAGAAGCAATGATGAGGGATAAGCTTGTGTGTCACCATTTGCCAAGCTTAAGAGATGATGTGTAAGCTCCCTAAGAAGAATAGAAGCAGCTCACCATGCACCTCTTGCATGAGCCAATGAGGGAGAGCCAAAGCAATGAGATTCATCATGGAAAACTTAGGGAGAAGCATCAATGCCTATCCTCAACCTGATTTCTCCTCCAATGAACTAATAGAGGAGATAATTACTCCCTTAGATCAACCAAAACTCAGCCATGGCCTCCCCTTGGCTATAAAAGGAGCCCATACCCAAGCCTAGCAAGAAGAGGAAAAAAATTTAGGGAGAACTATAGGCTGCCCAAATCCACTTGCTCCCAACATAAAAACTCTTCCTAAGAGTCTCAGCAATCTATCAGGATCAAATCCAAGCCATAGATTGAGCCTATTTGAGCCAATTTGATCAAATTTCAAAAACGTACCCAAATTAGGTACTTCTTTAAAATTCTCTCCTAAGCCCGACTTCTGGATCAAATTGCTGTAGTAATAACCTTCCATTGGAGTCCTAGAAGGCAACCATAAGGTATGATCTAGCTTGATTTGCATGTGGCAAAGGTATGTAATTTTTCTTTACAAAATAAATCGTATTTTCGATATATCATGTCTCATACTAGCCCAGAAGTGTATCATCACCATATGGATGGATACTTCTCATCTAGATGATCATTTTAAAAAAAAATAACTCAATTTCGTTGAGAAATGAGTGAGATATTGAGTTTTGAAGTTGGACGGTTCGAATATTTTCGAATTTCTAAGGAATTTATCTCCGCCGTCCGTTCCCGTGTTTTGGATCAGACGGCGCTGATTTAATGATCCGGTGTCCGCTGTTCCGTGCCGCGCACTGGATCCTCCCTCTCATTTGACGATACGAGGACACGTGTCGCGCCTTCAAATTTTCTGGCCTAGGTTAATTCAGATTAACCTTAAAATCTTCAAAAATCCATATCTTTTGATCCAGAGGTCATAAAAATAAAATAAAAATACTCTGGAAAGCTCTTGAAGAGAAGAAAATTATGAGACCAAAATCATAATTTTCTTCTCAGTATTTAATTTTTAATTAATTAAATACTCTCTGGAGTATTTTAATTATTAAAAATTATTTATAAATCAAAAAATTATGAAACTTTGAGGCATTTATCTTTAGGTTCTTAGGAACCTTCCATAATTTTTCCAAGGACAGAAAACATGTCTAAGGCACTTTTCTTTAATTTTCAAGTTTCTTTGTAATTATTTCAAATAATAATTATAAAAATTTGAAAATTAAGAAAAATAAAATGCAAATGACTAGAAATGATAGGGCAACAGACAATAACCCTAAGAAAACTATTTCTAAGTCATAGAAATTATCTTGAATGGTATTTTGAAATTTAGGGTAGAAATCCTTTATTAATTAAATAATTTTAATCCTAAAAATAACCCTTTATAAATTTAACCTATTTTCATCAACAATCAAAGTTTGAAAATGGTTCTAATCTATGATAGACTAATGATAAACTTCACTTAGGTCTAAAATGACCAAATTGGACTTAACTAAATTTAAAATAACATTTAAACCCATTAAACCTTACTTAAATTAGGTTTAATATAAAAATTAAATCTTAAATAAGTTTAAAGACATATTAAACTTAATTAATCAAAATTAAACCTTTTAATTAAGTTTAAAGACATAATAAACTTAATTAACCCATTAAACCTTACTTAAATTAGGTTTAATATAAAAATCAAATCTTAATTAAGTTTAAAGACACATTAAACTTAATTAAACAAAATTAAACCTTTTAATTAAGTTTAAAGACAAATTAAGCTTAATTAACTCATTAAACCTTACTTAAATTAGGTTTAATATAAAAATTAAATCTTAATTAAGTTTAAAGACATATTAAACTTAATTAATCAAAATTAAGCCTTTTAATTAAGTTTAAAGACATAATAAACTTAATTAACCTATTAAACCTTACTTAAATTAGGTTAAATATAAAAATCAAATATTAATTAAGTTTAAAGACACATTAAACTTAATTAACTAAAATTAAATCTTTTAATTAAGTTTAAAGACAAATTAAGCTTAATTAACTCATTAAACCTTACTTAAATTAGGTTTAATATAAAAAATAAACTTTTAATTAAGTTTAAAGACACATTAGACTTAATTAACCAAAATCAAATCTTTTAATAAAGTTTAAAGACAAATTAAGCTTAATTAACTCATTAAACCTTACTTAAATTAGGTTTAATATAAAAATTAAATCTTAATTAAGTGTAAAGACATATTAAACTTAATTAACCAAAATCAAATCTTTTAATTATGTTTAAAGACAAATTAAACTTAATTAACCCATTAAACCTTACCTAAATTAGGTTTAATACAAAAATCAAATCTTTAATTAAGTTTAAGGACATATTAAACTTAATTAACCCATTAAACCTTACTTAAATTAGGTTTAAATACAAAAATTTAAATTTTAATTAGGTTTAAAGACATATTAAACTTGAGTAACCAAAATCAAACTCTTTTAATCAAGTTTAAGGACATATTAAACTTAATTAACCCATTAAACCTTAACTAATTTAGGTTTAATACAAATCAAACCTTTAATTAAGTTTAAGGACATATTAAACTTAATTAACCTCCTTAAACATTAGGTTTAATCAAACCTAAACCCTAATTAGGTCTAGCCCATTGCACCTAATTAAACCATTAAACCTTAACTAACTAAGGTTTAATCAAACCTAAACCCTAATTAGGTCTAACCCATTAGACCTAATTAAACCATTAAACCTTAACTAACTAAGGTTTAATCATACTTAAACCCTAATTAGGTCTAACCCTTAGACATAATTAAACAATTAAGTCTCAACTAAATTAGACTTAATCAAACCTAAACCCTAATTGGGTCTAACCCATTAGACCTAATTAAACCATTAGAACTTAACTAACTAAGGTTTAATCAAACATAAACCTTAATTAGGTCGAACCCATTAGACCTAATTAAACCATTAAACCTTAACTAACTAAGGTTTAATCAAACTTAAACCCTAATTAGGTCTAACCCTGAGGCCTAATTAAACCATTAAGTCTTAACTAAATTAGACTTAATCAAACCTAAACCCTAATTAGGTCTAACCCATTAGCATCCAATTAAACCATTAAACCTTAACTAACTAAGGTTTAATCAAACTTAAACCCTAATTAGGTCTAACCCTTAGACCTAATTAAACCATTAAGTCTTAACTAAATTAAACTTAATCAAACCTAAACCCTAATTAGGTCTAACCCATTAGACCTAATTAAACCATTAGACCTTAACTAACTAAGGTTTAATCAAACATAAATCCTAATTAGATATAATCCATTAGACCTAATTAAACAATTAAACCTTAACAAACTAAGGTTTAATCAAACTTAAACCCTAATTAGATCTAACCCTTAGACCTAATTAAACCATTAAGTCTTAACTAAATTAGACTTAATCAGACCTAAACTCTAATTAGGTCTAACCCATTAGACCTAATTAAACCATTAAACCTTAACTAACTAAGGTTTAATCAAACTTAAACCCTAATTAGATCTAACCCTTAGACCTAATTAGACCATTAAGTCTTAACTAAATTAGACTTAATCAAACATAAACCTTAATTAAGTCTAACTCATTAGACCTAATTAAATAATTAAGTCTTAACTAAGTAAGACTTAATCAAACACAAATTCTAATTAAGTCTACCACATTAGACTTAATTAATTATTAAACCTTAATCAACTAAGGTTTAATTAAACCCAAATCCAACCTTTAGTCCAAGTCCAACAGAACATAAACATTAAACCTAACCTAACTTGAGTCCAATCCAACTTGAACTCAAAGTTCAACCCACATTGAACCTAACTTAAACCTAACCTAACTTGAGTCCAATCTAACTTAAACTCAAGTTAACCTAAACCTTAGGTTCAACCCACATTGAACCTAACTTAAATCTAACCTAACTTGAGTCCAATCTAACTTGAACTCAAGTTAACCTAAACCTTAGGTTCAACCCACATTGAACCTAACCTAAACATAACCTAACTTGAGTTCAACCTAACTCGAACTCAAGTTAACCTAAACTTTAGGTTCAACCCACATCGAACCTAAATTAACCTAAAACCTTAGGTTCAACCCATATCGAACCTAACCTAAACCGAACTAAACTTGAGTTCACCCTAACTTAAACTCAAATCAAATTTTAACTTAACCCACATTGAACTAATGTCAACTTTAAGTCTAGGTTCAACCTAACTAGAACCTAACTTAATCCAAGTAAAACCTTAACTTAAGTTTAATCCATATTGAACTTAAGTCGACCTTTAGTCTAGGTTCAACCTGAATTAAACCTAACTTAACCTAAACTCAAACCTAAACTTAAGTTCAACCTATATTGAACTTAAGTTGACCTTAAGTCTAGGTTCATCTTGATTTGAACCTAACTTAACCTAAACTCAAAACCTTAACTTAAGTTCAACCCATATTGAACTTAAGTCGACCTTAAGTCTAGGTTCAACCCGACTTGAACCTAACTTAACCTAAACTCAAAACTTAACTTAAGTTCAACCCATATTGAACTTAAGTCGACCTTAAGTCTAGATTCAACCCCAACTTGAACTTAAGTCAAACATCAAACCTTCGGTTCAACCTCACATGAACCTAAGTCTAACCTAAACCAACTTAAGTCTAGCCCATATTAGACTTAAACCATACTTAGGTTCAACTCGACATAAACCTAAGTCTAACTTAAACCTAACTTAAGTCTAACCCATATTAGACTTAAGTCAAACCATAATTAGGTTCAACCTGACATGAACCTAAGTCTAACCTAAACCAACTCAAGTCCAACCCATATTAGACTTAAGTAAAACCATACATAGGTTCAACCTGACATGAACCTAAGTTTAACACAAACCTAACTTAAGTCTAACCCATATTAGAGTTAACTCAAATCATACTTAGGTTTAACATGACATGAACCTAAGTCTAACCTAAACCTAACTTAAGTTCAACTCATATTGAAACCTTAGGTTCAACTGAGAGTGAACCTAACTCAACTTAGCTTCGACATAAACCTTAGGTTCAACATACATGAACCTAATCTTAACCTAACTTAAGTTCAACCTACATCGAACTTAAGTCCAAACCTAAACCTTAGGTTCAACTCAACTTGAACCTAAACCAAAACCTAACTTATGTTCAACCTGCATTGAACTTAAATCCAAATCTAAACCTTAGGTTCAACTAACAATGAACCTAACTCTACTAAACTAAACATAAACTTTAGGTTCAACCCAAATTAAATCTAAACCGACATAAACCTTAGGTTCAACCCAGATTGAACCTAAATCGACATAAACCTTAGATTCAATCCAAATTGAATCTAAATCGACATAAACCTTAGGTTCAACCCAAATTGAACCTAAATCGATATAAACATTAGATTCAACTCAAATTGAACCTAAATCGACATAAATCTTAGGTTCAACCCAAATTGAACTTAAATCGACAAAATTTAACTCAAATCGACATAATCAACATAAATTTGACATTTCAAACATAAATCGATATGATCAACATAAATTTGACATTTCGACATAATCGACATAAATTCGACATTTCAAACATAACTGACATAAAATCGACATTCTAAACCAAAATCGACATAATCGACATAAATTTGACATTCCAAACAATTAATCGACATAATCGACATAAATTCGACATTTCAAACATAACTGACATAAAATCGACATTCTAAACATAAATTTGACATTCCAAACAATTAATCGATAAAATCGACTAAATTCGACATTTCAAACATAACTGACATAAAATCGACATTTTAAACCAAATCGACATAAATTCGATATTTTAAACAATTAATCGACATAATCAACATAAATTTGACATTTCAAACATAAATTAACATGATCAACATAAATTTGACATTCCAAACAAAAATCAACATAACCGTCATAAAATCGACATTCTAAACCAAAATTGACATAATCAACATAAATTTGACATTCTAAATAATTAATCGACAAAACTGAACATTTAATCGACAAAACCGACATAAATTTGACATTTCAAACTTTTAATTGACAAAATCGACATAAATTTGACATTTCAAACAAAAATCGACATAACCGACATAAATTCAACATTTCAAACGAATATCGACATAATCGACATAAATTCGACATTTCAAACCAAAATCGGCATAACCGACATAAATCTGACATTTCAAACCAAATTAAACAATCACCGACATTAAATGACATTAATCGACATTTCAAATCAAAATCAACATTAAATGACATTTCAAACCAAATTCAATAAACACCGACATTAAATGACATTAACCGACATTTTGAACCAAACTCAATAGAACTCAACATAAATTGATATAATTCGACATAAATCGATATGATCGAACTTAACACGACATGAACTGACATAGTTCTTAAGTTCGACCTGTATCGAATTTAACTTAACATATGACATCATAATTCTTAAAGTTCGACCCACGTTGAACTTAACTCGACATAAAATTAAACTAAAATTGACATAAAATCCAAAATCAAATCCAAATCGATATAAAATCCAAAATCCAACCCAAATCAATATTCAAGACAAATCAAAATTTAAACATAAATCGACATAAATCTAAACCGACATCTCAACCACTTTTGGACATCGACAACTCTCGATCAACCGTACACTTTCGACTGTGTAATCTAAATATCTTGATATGACATTGTTTCTAACTTTATTTTCCTCGCAGGATGAAGACATGAAGTTTCGTTTAGGTTTTGTTTGCATGTTATAGGGTGTGCTAACTCGTTTTGCAGGACGTCGACAACGGAACATCGACAACAAAACCAGGACTTTTAGGATAGTCATAAAACCTAAACTTTCTACAAATAACAAAATAAAAAATGACATAACAACAAAAACAACCGAACTTTTAGGTTAGCCATGAAACCTGAAATAAAACGACAAAATCATTAACATTGACATCAACATAACATCAACATACAACGACATTTCTATACCACAACAAAATGATGACATGACACTAAACCAAAACAAAATAAATGACAAAATGACACGACAAAATAAAATTGAGATGGCCACAAAACCAAAACTTAAAACAAAAGGAAATCATAAACAATATAACAAAAATAAATAAGTAATGATATCTTCTTGACATCATTGAAGGTATCTCATGACATAATAACGACATAGGAGATAAAATATCTCATGACAAATCGAGATATTAATCACGACATCTTATGAAATTACGACATCACATTAAGACATGACAAAATGACATGACACAATAAAACTAAAATTTAGGACAAAAGGGAATCATAAACAAAATAACAAAAATAAATAAATAATGATATCTTCTTGACATCATAGAAGGTATCTCATGATATAATAACGACATCTTCATATAGGAGATAAAATATCTCGTGACAAATCGAGATATTAATCACGAAATCTTATGAAATTACGACATCACATAAAATGACATGAAATTATGATTCACATTAAGACACGACATAAAATGACATGACATTACGACATCACATTATGACATAACACGACATACAAACTACGACATCCCGACAAGACATATGACATGATATACAAAATGACAAAAATGACATTACAAAACAAAACACCACAAAGCAACGACATACACCCAACATAAACAAAACTCTCTGGTAGTATCGATTCTTCAGAAACACGCTGCCACGACAACACTTACACTTTTTCAAGGATATATGTTAACCTTAATCGGGAGTTTTCCTAGGCAATATTAATTGCTCAGGATGTAATTAACTATAGGAGCTTGCTCCTATAGGAGATTAAAGAACTTAGGATAGGTATTTCACCTATAAGATCTCTTTAGTAACCCAAGATCTTCATGTGATTTTCTTATACGAAAAACTTCAGTAATCACACAATCTGAAGATTTGTTCTATGAGATTATCATTCGATCTCGTTTTCTCTCAATCTCTATCATAATTAATCATTCTTCAATTTCTTCAAAGACTTCTGGCAAAAAGTCTAAGTAGAATAAGAATTATGGTAATGGATAGAGAAAGAGAGTGGCGACTCCTTGACATTGACATGATACAGGAATTGACAGCGACGACATGCGATGCCATATATATTTCATCGCCATCACTCCTCTCATGATTCCATTTAACCATGGTGAGGGGTGGGTTTAAGTTTGGTTCTCTCTCCATTGGCTAGCTTGGGAGGTGGGAAATGAGGCTTGATGTTGGCCGGCCACCTCATGGCTAAGTAAGGGTGAGCATGGCTTAGGGTGAAGGGGGAAGAGACACCTCACTTTACCCATCATGATGGGTGTTAACCCATGGTTAAATTGATTTAAGTTAAGCTTTATTATGTGTTAATATGTCTCATGGTGAGCTTAATTTAGTCATAGCCTAATTAATTATGGGAAGGTCTTGTGTCAACTTATGTCTTTTCTCTTTTTTTTCCCTTTTTTTTGATTTAATTTCCATTGTAATTAATCATGTTATTAATTAAAAATTGTTGGAAATTATTTTATTAATCAATTTATTAATTGAAAATAATTTCAAATTAATTAATTGATTAATTTTATTATTTTTATTATTTTATGATTTTAATTTAATTTTCATTTTAATTAATTATGTCATTCAATTAAAATATTGAAAATCAAATCATTAATCATTTTAATTAATCAAAATAATTTTGAAATTAATTATTTTATTAATTTTGTTGTTTTTATTTCATTTTTATCTATTTTGATTAAAATAGATAAGTGTTGACCAATTTGACCTAGGTTGACTCAAGTCAGCCTAGGTTGATCAATTTAATTTTAAAATGTCCAATGTGATCTTTTTAACCTTGTCCTGGTTGATTTGATCACAGTATTTGTAGTTTTGTCATTGTGGGGTTTTAAACATGTTATTGGATCAAAGGATTGACTTATGGGGTCAACAAGATTGGTCATTGGGTCTAGTTTGACCATTTTGACCAAAGTTGACTTTTTAGGTCAAAAGGTTGACCTATGGGGTCAATAGGGTTGGTCATTGGGTCAGATTTGACCATTTTGACCAGAGTTGACTTTTTAGGTCAAAAGGTTGACCTATCGGGTCAACAGGGTTGGTCATTGAGTCTGGTTTGACCATTTTGACTAATGTTGACTTTTTAGGTCAAAAGGGTGACCTATAGGTCAACAGGGTTGGTCATTGGGTCAGATTTCACCATTTTGACCAATGTTGACTTTTTAGGTCAAAAGGGTGACCTATAGGGTCAACAGGGTTGGTCATTGGGTCTGGTTTGACCATTTTGACCAAAGTTGACTTTTTAGGTCAGAAGGGTGACCTATGGGTTAGGTCTGGTTTGACCATTTTGACCAATGTTGACTTTTAGGTCAAAAGGTTTACCTATGGGGTCAACAGGGTTGGTCATTCAGTCTGGTTTGACCATTTTGACCAAAGTTGACTTTTTAGGTCAAAAGGTTGACCTATGAGGTCAACAGGGTTGGTCATTGGGTCTAGTTTGACCATTTTGACCAAAGTTGACTTTTTAGGTTAAAAGTGTGACCTATGTGGTCAATAGGGCTGGTCTTAGGTCTGGTTTGACCATTTTGACCAATGTTGACTTTTTAGGTCAAAAGGTTGACCTATGGGGTCAACAGTGTTGTTCATTGCGTCTGGTTTGACCATTTTGACAAATGTCGACTTTTTAGGTCAAAAGGTTGACTTATGGGGTCAACGTGGTTGGTCATTAGGTCCGGTTTCGACCATTTTGACCAAAGTTGACTTTTAGGTAAAAATGTATCGACTCATTATAAATGAGGTCAACAATTATATTTATAAATAATCTGGTATACTTATAATATTTAAAATAAAAAATAATATTATAAATATATATATATATATATATATATATATATATATATATATATATATATATATATATATAATTATATATACGTATATATATTTATTTATTTATAATTTGTTTGACTATTAAATATTTTTATAATTAAATTATATTTATAAGTAATATGCTATACTTAAAATATTTAATATAAAAAATAATATTAAATATATATATATATATATTTATATATTTATGCATACCGTATATATGTATTTTTATTTATAATTTATTTAATTATTTAATATTTTTATAATTAAATTATATTTAAAAATAATATACTATACTTAAAATATTTAAAATAAAAAAAATAAAATTAAATAAATTTATATATATATATATATATATATATATATATATATATATATATATATATATATATATATATATATATATATATATATATATATATATATAATTTTTTTCATTATTAAATATTTTTATAATTAAATTATATTTATAAATAATATGCTATACTTATAATATTTAAAAAAATAATAATATTATAAATATATATATATATATATATATATATATATATATATATATATATATATATATATATATATATATATATATATATATATATATATATATATATACATATATATATTTATTTATTTATAATTTGTTTGACTATTAAATATTTTTATAATTAAATTATATTTATAAATAATA
>CM040432.1:492500-572500 GCA_022702705.1 Papilionanthe hookeriana x Papilionanthe teres
TAGATCTTCAAGCGATTGATGAAGCTACTAGTGAAGTTATGTCTCAGCTTCATGTGGCTCACTCTAATTTATTAGAAGCTTCGCTTTGGGTGGAGGATTATTTGCAACAGAAGGCGGGTGAGGTTCATTTTGCTCAAGGCGATAGAAATACAAAGTATTTCCATGATTGTATTAAGCAACGTCGGGCCAATAGAAATATTGTTCGCATTAAGAATGACCAGGGTCGTTGGCTTACTGATATTCAAGATTTGGGGAATAGTGCGGTTAGTTACTTCACTGACATTTACACTGCTCGGGAGACTACAGGTTCCATCGACGCTAGCTTGTTAAATGATATGAGAAGCTATACAGTGAATCTTAACCTTTCTGGTATTCCTACAGCTGATGAGGTTTATGATGCTTTAAAAGATATCAACTCTAACAAAGCGCCGGGTCCGAATGGTTTTACTGCTGATTTTTATATTAAATGTTGGAGCATTGTAAAGAGAAATGTGATCCATGTCATTCAGAGTTTTTTTATGGGGGAAATGCCGGGTAAATATTTCTCTTCTGCCACGATTGTCCTTATCCCCAAGTCTACACAAAAGACGTCTTGGGACCACTTCCATCCTATTTCTCTTACTTCGGTAATCTCCAAGGTTATTAGTAAAATTATGGTGAAACGCATTCAACCCCACCTCAATCATATCATTTCTTCTAACCAATCGGCCTTCATCCAGGGTAGGAGTATCACAGATAATATTATGTTAGCCCAGGAGATTTTACATGATATTGATAGGAAGTGTCGTGGTGGCAATATGGTCCTTAAGCTGGATATTCGTAAAGCTTATGATTCCGTTAGTTAGCATTTTATAATTGAAGTTCTTAAAGCAAGAGGATTTTCTGTTGCATTTTGCCAACTTATTCTCAATTGGCTTCGTTGCAATCACTATAGCATTCTCATTAATGGTAATTCCTATAGCTTCTTTAATGCCACCCGGGGCATCAAGCAGGGTGATCCTCTTTGCCCCACTATGTTTATCTTGGTGTTTGACTATTTCTCCCGGATGCTTGAGGATTTATATGGTCGTGACCCATCGGTTCACTACTCTACTAAGTCATCTGTGGTGGCCTCGCATTTAGCCTATACTGACGATGTCGTTCTTTTCTCTAACACCTGTAAGAATAGTATCAGGAAATTTTATCACTTACTTAAATAATTCCAGGATCTCTCAGGCCTTTTTTTTAGTGCTAATAAATGTAATTTGTACTTTGGTAAGATTGCTGATCGGCAGAAGGTTTTATGGGCTGGGCAGTACACGGGGTTTCAATGCTCGGTGCTTCCTATTAAATATCTTGGGGTCTAGCTTCTTAAGGGGAGAATGAAACAAACTCAATTTGATGAGGTGGTGGAGAAGATTAAAATAAGGATTAATGATTGGAGGAACAACTTTTTGTCCTTTGGTGGCCGCATTACCTTGATTAGAAGTATCATCCTGAGCATGCCAATATACAGGTTACAGGTACTTCAAATTAAGAAGAGCACCCAAACCGTCTTAGAAAAATGTCTCAATAAATTTTTATGGGTCGGTGGTTTTGCTGGGAGGAAGTGGTGTTCTTGGAAGAAGCTATGTAAACCTATTAGTGGGGGTGGACTGGGTTTTAAGGAGCTTCAGCACATTGCCGACATTAGCCTGTTTAAGCATTGGCTGAATTTTCGCCTGGGGAAGTCCTTATGGGCCTCTTCTATGCATGGAAAGTATTGTAAGACCTCTCATCCCGCGCTTGCTATTTCGAAGAAGGGTGATTCTATTTTATGGAAGAGACTTCTTCGTATTCGGGATTGGGCTAAGGATCTCATTTTTTGGGATTTGGGTTGCGGTAATATTTCCTTTTGGCATGATTCTTGGGCTCAGATCTCTTTGCAACAGGGGGAGCATGTCAATGATAATTTGGTCGTATCGGACACGTGGATCGATGGCCACTGGAACATGCCTCTTTTACATAATTTGGTGGGGGTGGATATGGCTATTTACATCTCTACCATTCCTATTGATCCTCAAAAGCCTGACTCCCCAATTGTCAAGATCCATCCTAACGTCTCTATTTCTAAATCTGTTTATCTCTATTTGCATCATTTTCAAGATACCCAGTGGGGTAGGGGTATTTGGTCTTCTACTCTTACCCCATCTATGTCGTTTTTAGCATGGAGGATTTTCCACCATCTTCTTCCCTGTGATGATATCCTCAAGCTTAAAGGTTTAAGGCTCGCATAGAGGTGTGTTTTTTGTCAGGAAGCAGAGGAATCTTTGGATCACATTTTCTTTACTTGTGCTTATGCTTTGCAAATTTGGCGGAAAGGGGGGATTTGGTTTGGCACGGGTCTGACCCTGGGTCATAATCTGACCACTACCTCTATAATTTGTAACTCGGAGCGGCGGCAAGTACATTTTTACTAAATTTATCCCTTTATTCTGTGTTGGTTTATTTGGATGGCTCAGATCGATATCAAGCATGTGGGGAAGTCTATACATTATGACACCGTGTTCTATAATATTATTGCGTACAGTAATAGGGTTTTCAAGTTTGGGGGTATGAAGAGGGATTTCTTCTCTGGCATTCCATACTTTGATAATTTTGAGCCGTCCTCTTCTATACCGGCGAGGGCCTCGCAACTCCCGACATTGGTGAGATAGAGGACTCCCCCGACGGGGTGGGTTAAGTTTAACATAGATGGGCGTTGGAAACCTGATTCTGCCGGGATTGGTGGTGTTTCTAGAAATGCTAATGCTAAGTGTCTTTTATTCTTTACTTCACCCAGTTGTTCTGATTCGCTTTTGGAAGCGGAGGCTCAGACCTTTTTAATGGCTGTCTCTATCTCTTCTCTTATGAATTGGAATTTTTTGGAGGTCAAGACGGACTCTAGTGCTATGGTTGAGTGTTTTAATGAGGGTGAAGTGGTGTCTTGGGAAATTATTTATTATATTAACCGGATTAAAATTTTTTCCTCGCATATGCAAATTGCGTGCCGATTTATTTATCGCAAGGGTAATAAATCTGCGAATTGGCTTGCTCGCCTTGGCTCTTTGACGATGCAAATTCAAGTTGGTTCTGTCCCACCTCACGCCTTAAAGATGTTACTTACCGGTGACAATATTGATGCCCCGTATATTCGTGCAAATAATTAAGTGCAGATTTTGTTTTCTGTTTAGCTTTGTGGATCATTATATTTATGATGCTTTGAGGAATATATTTATGGTGTTTTGGATTGTTTTAAAGAATATATATATATATATATATATATATATATATATATATATATATATATATATATATTACAAAATTTACATGCATATGTTTTTAATCCTCCAGCTCAAATGTGATTTCTACTATCCTCATCTTCTCATGCCTCCTTTGTCGGTTTACATCTACAAGCTTATATATATATATATATATATATATATATATATATATATATATATATATATATCAAAAAATGTAGCAAGCAGAAATCGCATTGCTCCATCCGGCTGAGCACCTTTTTCCGAGAATTGCATTACTCGTCTTCCTATATGCTGAATGATTTACATATATATATATATATATATATATATATATATATATATATATATATATATATATATATATATATATATATATATATATATATATATATATATATATATATATATATATATTACATATATATGCTGATATATATACTTATATATACTCTTATATATAATCTTGTGTTATCTGGTGAGGTTGTTGCTTTTGCCATGGTTTGGGTTAGATTTGAATATCAGCATGCTTATATTCTTTCCATATTAGGTGTTGTATACATGATGGTTTAGTAGCTGGTGTTTTGCGTTACTTTATTTTTGGCTAAGCCACACACCTTTTATATATCCAGAGATAAAGCATTTGTTTTAAATGTATCTTAATATTTCGCAATGTACTGATGATTTTTTCCCTCTTTCTGTTTAGCTTCGAGTTACGTTCCTCCCGAACCGAGATTTTGTGGAGCTGGTGAACTTGGTCTCGAGCAGTTAGGAGCCTTTTGTGAATGTTCATGCAGGTTTTTTGAGTCTGGCGTGTCCCTTTCTTTTGCAGGAATTTTTCTTAGTGCACTATTGGGCCTGAGCTTTACGGCGTATTTCTTCAGCCTATTCATTGCTACAGAGGATACAAGCTTGTCGAACGACGTCTGAAGTTTAGTTCTTTCAAGTTTACTTTAAATACTTTGACGTCCTTTTACACTAGCAAGTTCACCAATATCTGTTCACAAAGATATGGTTTTCAAGAGATTGGATTGTTTTGGTATGAGGATAATTACATGAGGATGGGAAGAACGTTTGGCTTCATTGAAGACTTTTATTACTCCATCGTTTTTCGCATTTATCTTGATGTTTTTTGCTTGGGCAAATTGTATGTGCCTCTTTGTATCGCGTCGAGTTGTACTACAGGAGGAGGAACCCATTAATGTGCGTTAAATTATATTTTGTCTTAATTTTTAGCTAGGGATTCCCCTACTTTTCCCTCTTTTTGTACTTATTTTCGAATATTAACACTTAGTGAGCCACGAGACGCTCTTTTCTTCAATATATATATTTGTTTATTTATAATTTTTTTAAATATTAAATATTTGTATAAATAAATTATATTTAAAAATAATATACTATACTTAAAATATTTAAATTAAAAAAATAATATTATTAAAATTTTTATATACATATATATGTATATATAAATATATAAATATATATTTATATTTATATATACATATACTTATTTATTTATTTATAATTTATTTAACTATTAAATATTTTTATAATTAAATTATATTTATAAATAATACATTATACTTAAAATATTTAAAATAAAAAAATAATATAAAATAAATTTTTATATAAATATATATAAGTATATATTTACATATACCTATTTATATATTTTTATTTATAATTTATTTAATTATAAAATATTTTTATAATTAAATTATATTTATAAGTAATATACTATACTTAAAATATTTAAAATAAAAAATAATATTATTATATATATATATATATATATATATATATATATATATATATAACGATTCATATATTTTTATTTATAATTTATTTAATTATTAAATATTTTTTTTATTTAATTAAATTTATAGATAATATACTATACTTAAAATATTTAAAATAAAAAAATAATATTAAATAAAATTATAAATATATATATCTTTATATAAACCTATATATATATTTTTATTTATAATTTATTTAACTATTAAATATTTTTATAATTAAATTATATTTATAAATAATATACTATACTTAAAATATTTATAATAAAAAAATAATATTATGTAAATTTATACATATATATATATACATATATATAAATATATATATTTATAAATATATAAATATTTATATTTAATTATTTATAATTTTTTTATATTAAATATTTATATAATTAAAGTATATTTAAAAATAATATACTATAATTAAAATATTTAAAATAAAAAAAATAATATTATATAAATTTTTATATATATATATATATATATATATATATATATATATATATATATATATATATATATATATATATATATATATACCTATATATATATATATTTTTTTTATTTATAATTTAATTGATTATTAAATATTTTTACAATTAAATTATATTTATAAATAATATACCATACTTAAAATATTTATAATAAAAAATAATATATATATATATATATATATATTTATTTATAATTTATTTAATTATTAAATATTTTATAAATAAATTATATTTATAAATAATAAACTATGCTTTAAATATTTAAAATAAAAAATAATATTATATAAATTTATATATACAAATATATGTATATATATATATATAAATATATATTTATATTTATATATAAATATATTTATTTATTTTTTTATAATTTATTTAACTATTAAATATTTTTATAATTAAATTATTTTTCTAAGTAATATGCTTTACTTAAAAAAGTTAAAATAAAAAAATAATATTATATATAAATTATATATATATATATATATAATTTATATATTTATATATACCTATATATATTTTTATTTATAATTTACATAACTATTAAATATTTTTAAAATTAAATTATATTTATAAATAATAAACTATACTTAAAACATTTAAAATAAAGAAATAATTTTATATAAATTTATATATATATATATATATATATATATATATATATATATATATATATATATATATATATATATATATATATATATATATACTATGTATGTATATATATATTTATTTATTTATTTATTTATATATACACAAATATATAAAATTATTTGTAATTTATTTAACTATTGAATATTTGTATAATTAAATTATATTTATAAACAATATACTATACTTAAAATATTTTAAATTAAAAAATATTATTATATAAATATATATATATATATATATATATATATATATATATATATATATATATATATATATATATATTTATAATTTTGTTAACTAAAAAATATTTTTATAATTAAATTATATTTAAAAATAATATACTATAATTAAAATATTTAAATAAAAAAATATTATTATTAAAATTTATATATATATATATATATATATATATATATATATATATATATTTATATATACATCTATTTATTTATTTATTTATTATTTATTTAACTTTTAAATATTTTTATAACTAAATTATATTTATAAATAATATACTATACTTAAAAAATTTAAAATAAAAAAATAATATTATATAAATTTATATATATAAAAATAAATATATATATTTATAAATATATATATTATTGCTCACTTCCACATTGCCCACCGGTTCTTTTATCGGGAAGGTAATAGATTCGCTAACTGGCTTGCTAGGCTTAGTTCGTTGAGTAACCAAATTGTGGCAGGTAAGCTCCCGCCCCTTGCCTTAAAAATTTTAATTAACGGGGATAATATCAATGCCCCTTTCATTCGCCCCAGCACTTAGACTTCATGTGCTTGCCATCTCTTTCGTTGGATTCTCTTTTATTTACATACATATATATATATATATATATATATATATATATATATATATATATATATATATATATATATATATATTTATATATATATAGTTCTATATTTATATATATACATATGTATTTGAGATCTAAGTTATAAGGTGTAGCTAATTATTGCTGGAGGAAGGTTCCAGGTGGTATTTTCACACTTCCAGCTTTCCCCCTCTCTGTCGTTGGTTTAGGTGGCTTCCAGGCCTCTTCTTTCTTCCCTTATATATATATAAAAGGCCTGTTCTTGCTTCCCTTTTATATATATATAGACACACGCACACATGTATTTTTAGCTTTTAACTTCTTTTTGCTTGAAATGTCTTTGGAAAATTTGTTTTGCTTGGGGTCATGTTGACTAGTTCACCTTCTGAGAGGTTATATTGTTGGGTTGGATGAGCCTTGCTTATTGTTCTTGTTTTCATTAAGAGCTTATATTTCAATTAATTCAAACACTTCTAGAATGATTCCACACTTACATATATTTGTTCTGACTTAATTTTGCTGCGATTTGGCTCCCTGAGCTGTCTCCGGTGGCTATTTTGTCTGTTTTCTTTTCAAGTCCGCTCTACGCGACTTCTTTTACGCGCATCGCATTTACATTGGGTTAAAAATTTTTAAAATTAAAAAATAATGTTATATTATTTATTTATTTATAATTTTTTTAACTATTAAATATTTTTATAATTAAATTATATTTATAAATAATATATTATACTTAAAATATTTAAAATAAAAAAATAATTTTATATAAATATATATATATATATATATATATATATATATATATATATATATATATATATATATATATTTATATATACGCATATATATTTATTTATTTATAATTTATTTAACTATTAAATATTTTTATAATTAAATTATATTCATAAATAATATACTATACTTAAAATAGTTAAAACAAAAAATAATATTAAACATATATATATATATATATATATATATATATATATATATATATATATATATATATATATATATATATATATATATATATATATATAATTATAATTTCTTTAATTATTAAATCTTTTTATATTTAAATTTTACTTATAAATAATATGCTTTACTAAAAATATTTAAATTAATAAAATAATATTATATATATATATATATACATATTCAAATTTATGTATATATATATATATATACACACATAAATTTACATATATATATATATATTTAAGTATGTATACATAAATATACCAATTCATTAACCAAATAGATCAACTTTTGACCAAAAAGTCAACTTTGGTTAAAATGGTCAATTTTTAATCCAATGACCACCTCATTTACCCAATAGGTCTACTTTTGACCAAAAAGTCATCTTTGATCAAAATAGTCAATTCCTGACCCAATTACCAACTCATTGACCAATGAGGTCAACTTTTGACCAAAAGTCAACTTTGGTCAAAATAGTCAATATCTAACCCAATGACCACCTCGTTGACCTAATAGGTTAACCTTTGACCAAAAATTCAATTTTGGTCAAAATAGGTCAACTTTTGACCAAAAAGTAATCTTTGGTCAAAATGGCTAATTTCTGATCCAATGACCACCCTATTGACCCAAAGACCAACCCATTGACCCAATAGGTCGGTTTTTTACCAAAAAGTAAATTTTAGTCAAAATAGTTAATTTTAGATCTAATGACCAATTATTCACTAAATAAGTTAATCTCTAACCAAAAAGTCAACTTTGTTCAAAATATTCAATCCTTTACCTAATGACAAACCCGTTGACCCAATAGGTCAACTTTTGTCCAAATAGTCAATTTTGGTCAAAATAGTCAATTTTTGACTGAATGACCACCAATTGACCCAATAAGTCAACTTTTGACCAAAAAGTCAACTTTGGTCAAATGATAAATCAACTTTTGACCAATAAGTCAACTTTTAACCAAAATATGTCAACTTTTGACCAAAAAAGTTAATTTTAGTCAAAATGGTCAACTTCTGACATAATGACCTCTACGTTGACCCAATGGCTCAACTTTTGACCAAAAATTTAATTTTTGTCAAAATAATTAATTTTTGACCTAATGACCAAGATAGCCAAGTTTTTGAATTAATGACCAATTATTGACCCAATAAGTCAATCTCTGACCAAAAAGTCAACTTTGGACAAAATGGTCAATGATTGACCCAATGACAAAACCATTGCCTAATAAGTTAAATTTTGACCAAAAAGTCAATTTTGGTTAAAATAGTTAATTTTTGACATAATGACAACTCATTGACCAAATAGGTCAACTTTTGACCAAAAAGTCAACTTTGGTCAAAATGGTCAATTTTTTGACCCAATGATTATCCCATTGACTAAATTGGTCAAATTTTGACTGAAAAGTCAACTTTTTAGGTCAAAATAGACAATTTTTTATCTAATGACCAATTATTGACCCAATAAGTAAATGTCTGCCTAAAAAGTTAACTTTTGTCATAATTATCAATCCTTGACCCAATGACCAACTCATTGACCCAATAAGTTAACTTTTGACCAAAAAGTCAACTTTGGTCAAAATGGTCAAACCTTGACCGATAACCGACCCATCGACCCGATATGTCGACCTTTGACCAAAAATTCGATTTTGGTAAAAATAATCAATTTTGACTAATGACCCCCATTAACCAAATAGGTCGACTTTTGACAAAAGTCAACTTTGGTCAAAATGGTCAATTTTTGACCCGATGACCAACCAACGGCGAATTAGTCAAATTTTGACCAAAAAGTCAACTTTTCGGTCAAAATAGACAATTTTTGACCTAATGACCAGTTATTAACCCGATAAGTATATCTTTGACGAAAAGTCAACTTTGGTCATAATTATCAATCCTTGACCCAATAACCAACCCAATCGACTTCAATAGATCGACTTTTGACTAAAAAGTCAATTTTGGTCAAAATAGTAAATTTTTGACATAATTACCAATTATTGACCCATTAGGTCAACTTTTGAACAAAAAAAGCAATTTTGGTCAAAATTGTCAATTTTTGACCTAATGACCACCTCATTGTCCCAAAAGGTCAACTTTTGACCAAGAGCCAAATTAGGTCAAAATGGTCAATTTCTAACACAATGACCTAAATGTCAACTTTGGTGAAAATGTTCAATCCTTCATCCAAAGACCAACCAATTGACCCGATTTGTTAACTTTTGACTAAAAAGTCGACTTTGGCCAAAATGGTTAATCCTTGACCCAATGACCAACCTATTGACCCAATAGGTCAACTTGTTGACCTCATTTTTGGGTGAGGTCTTTTCTCTCCTTAGTGCTTCTTAGGATCTAGCCATAAGGTTTTGTCCTTGACTATCATAGAGGACTAGAATTTGGACCCACCCTTTAGCAATTCAGCTACTTCTTGACTCCTCTTGGGACCCCACTTGAATGGTTGCAAACCTCTGAATCACCTTAGAAGGTTAAGACCACCATATAGAGAACCAATAGTGAGCTCCTATAAGGTTGTTCAAGCCTTAGGACTACCCTGGGTGGCCTGGTCCCGGTGAGGTCTGGCTTACACACACTGCACTCTCACACACACCATCCTTACCCAATTCTCCCCCTGGTTCATGAGAGCACTCATGTGGCCTAGCTCTTTGGCTAAGAGGGTTGGATACAACCCATGAGATGTTCGGGGTGGACTTTTCTTGGTTCATGGCTCATTTTAAGCTTCATCATGATCAAAATTCAACTTTTGCCAAAATGCCTGGTTTTGACATTGGGTCCTTCAAACCTACCTAAAATTACCTAATTGCCCCAAATTTTTTAAAATTCCCCAAAAATCCTAAAGATCATTTTGAAACAACCCCCACCTTTTAAATTCACCAAAATACCCCAATACCCTCCAAATAACCTCTTGATACCCTAAAATACCCTTTTGGCACAAAATTTCAAAAATTCCCAAAAAATTCCAGAAAATCCCAAATATTCCTAATTTTTCCAAAATAACCAACTTTTATCAAAATCCCCAAATTGACCCATTTTTAACCTAAATGGACCCAATGTCACACCAAACCAACCCATTTGACCTCAATTTTGCCCCATTTCAATTCTAAACTTCAATTCAACATCATTACTATCAATCTAAACCAAATCCAAGCCCAATTTGATTCATATTTGAGTTTAATTCCATTTGAAATCCAAAACCCCCATTTTAGCCTAAAGTGAACCCATGCCCTAAACCTACCAAATTGATTAGCCAAACCACTAAAATTTCTTCCCAATTGATGTTGGGAACTCTTGAATACATTCCCTAGACCATTTGAAACTTTCAATTGGGTCTAAACCCTACCTTAACCCAACTTGGACCCAAGTTGATTCAACCTTGCCTAAATTGCCCAAAATACCAAAATCCTCTAAATTGTCCCTTCAATTGAACCTAAAACCTCTCCATGTCTTCATGAAACTTCTTCATGGCAATCATCTCTTCAAAATTGCTCAAGACACTTGGACCTAAATCAAAACCAAACTCAAGTTAGCCCAACCCAAACCCAAGTGAACCAATTTGAACCAATGACAAAACCTAACCAAATTAAACCAAATGTGGCTAAACCAACCTATCCACAGCCACTAAGTAAACCCTAGGAACCACCCTAGATCCACCTAACCCAAGCTAAGTGAGCCATGGACCAAGGGTCCCCCATTTTAAGGGATCTCTTCCCTTAAATGGACAAATCCACCTTTTGCCTCACCCCGAATTCCCCCTTGCCTGGTTTATCACCATTAAACCCTACTTCTTGGTTGACCTGACCCATGGCCAGCTCCCTTGTCCTTGCCGGCCGGCCTAGCCGCTGGAGGGGGTCAAAACCGAGAGCCACCACCAAGTGAAACTCACCCAGACTCACCCGATTGGACACCTCGGCCCAAATCGAGCTTTGGAGCCTCTGCGCCTCCACCTACAACGTCGAATCCACCCATCAATCGAGCCCTAGCTCGGACCCGATGGCCACGGCCATTTAAACACCACCTCTCGGCCATGAGAGAGGTGTTGAAATTTTTCTCAATAGAAGCCCTCCAAATTACTCCCAGAGCTCCTCCTAGCCAAGAGAAGCTCATCCCCACTGTTCGCCTGCCCTGAATCTCCCCAGCTGAGCCTAATTTCTTAGTTGAAAATCAGGCCAGAAAAAGGACACTCTCTGAAACTTCACCAAATCCAAATTAACTCTTCCTACACCTTCACCAGAGGTAAAGGAGAAGTTCCCCAGTGAAAGCCCCATCTCCAGACCACCCAGTTGTTCCAGCCTCCAAGCTTTGTGATCGGGCCTAGTCGAAGTCATACACAGGCAATTCACCACAGCTCCAGGCTTCATCCCTAGCTTCCTTGGACTCCAACGAACATGCCGAGCCTCTCTGATAGAAGCTTCACTTCTCAGAGCCAAGGTATTGCCCTCTTCTTCCTCCCGAGCTTCCAGCGATTCTTCATTTCATTGAAGTCAATTTCAAAGCATGTTAATCATATGGATGTGTTCGTCTTCTCAAGACGAATCCATAGAGCATAAGAACTCAAAAATTCGTTGAGTATCGAGCGAGATCCTAGGGTTAGAAGGTGGACGGCTCACGGGACGCTCCAATCATAGACGATGACCAGGGACCGTCAGATGGTTTGTGTATCGGGTGAACGGCTAGGATCACGCAGGACGAATCAACGGGACATGAACCGCGGGCCGCGTGGCTGCTAAGTCAGATGGTGGCGCCGAATCAAGGAGCAACGCGTGGAGTTCAATCCACCGTAGATTGAGTTGGCGCTGACGTGGATAAGTAGGAAAATCCGATTTTTCTTATTTATTTAAATACCAAAAACTTCAAAAATTGATATATTTGCATAGAAAAATCATAAAAATAAAAGAAAAATACCCTCTTGCTCAGTGAACAGAGGAGAATAATGTGGAAAAGAAATTGATCTATTTTGTTGAGCAATTTATTTTTAATTAATTTAATACTTTTTCAACTATTTTAATTCTCCATGCATGTATACATTTCACCATGGCATGAGACCATATGGCTTTTGTAGCCTCTGATCTTAGAAACATTCCTTGAATTTTCCAAGACCAGAGGCTATCCCTGTGGCAATTTATTTATTTTTCAAGTTTATTTCACTATTTTTGACATTTTAATTCCAAAAATTAGCATGTTGCTTAGAAAATTCCAAGAAAATTTGGTGAAGTTCCTTAGGACCAAAGGACCCTAGGATATTATGGTTTGAGTTAATTCATTAAGGATAACCCTAATTTGCTTAAATACTCAAAATTGAACTTTAATTAATTAGAGTTAATCACACATTAAAATGACTTGAAAATAATTCTCCACTGATCATTAGGATTAGGGGAACCTCACATAAAAATTTGAAGTTAATTGGAAATGTTTAACCCTATTAAATGGATCAATTAAGCCACATAAGCAAAATTAAACTTTAAAAATTCATAAATTCAAAAATATATTTCAAAAATTCACTAAATTGATTTTGGGACTTCTCTAATATCAGAGGAGTCCAAAAAAAAAAAAATTGGAATTTTCGAAAAATTTTCATTTTTTAGCATATTTTAATATTTTCAATAATTAAAAAATAATAAAAATCACAAAAATAATAAAAATCATAAAAATGTCATATTTCATCCCCTAATCACTTAGGAATAAACCAAATATGTTTCCCAAGTTCAAAGTAAAGATATTGAATTTTAAATGCTTAAGAAAATTTTTAATATTTAAAATGGATTATTTTCAACCTTTTCACTAAATTAATTCTAATAAATCAAAGAAAAATCAGAAAATTATAAAATTTATTTCTTTGAACTCCTTGAGGTTAGAGAGATTTATGAAAAATATAAAACTTAATTTTCAATCTTTATTTTATTTTATAATTAGTTAATACTCCAAAACTTAAAATAATTATAATAAATAAAATATAATTTGAAAAATCACCAAAATTGGTCCAAGTGGTCCTCTGGTCATTAGGAATATTCCATAATTTTCTTAAGGATAGAAACTTTATCTTGGTCATGTTAGTGAATTTTCTTTGAAAACCCCTATTTTCCATTAAAAATAATTAGATAAATAAATTAAATTTAGAAAAATCACATTTTCTCCTCTAATGTCTTAATTGGCATGTGAGTGAAGTGGCATAAAAATCTTAAGTTCATTTAAGCTTAATTTAATGTGTTATAAAATAAATAAGCTTAAAGGGGCATAAAGGTAATTAAAAGATTTTAAACCCTAATTAATATTTAGGTCTAATCAAAATGGGGGTAAAATATCTGATTTTAATTTTTTCTCTCAGATGAATGAAACTTTGGGAAATCAAAGGGTAGCTTGACCCAATGACCAACCCATTGGCCTAATAGGTCAACATTTGACCAAAAAGTCAATTTTGGTCAAAATAAACGATGCTGAATTATCGACCCTATAAGTCAATCTCTCGACCAAAAGTTAACTATGATCAAAATGGTCGATCATTGATCCAATGACAAATCCATTGACCCAATAAGTCGACTTTTGACCAAAAAGCCAATTTTGGTCAAAATAGTCAATTTTTGAATTAATGACCAATTATTGACGCAATATGTTAATCTCTGACCAAAAAGTGAACTTTGGTCAAAATGGTCAATCTTTGACCCAATGACAAACCTATTAACCAAATATTTTTATTTGTAATTTATTTAATTATTAAATATTTTTATAATTAAATTATATTTATAAATAATATACTATAATTAAAATATTTAAAATAAAAAAATAATATTATATATATATATATTTATTTATTTATTTATATATACATATATTTATATATTTTATTTATAATTTATTTAACTATTAAATAATTTTATATTTAAATTATATTTATAAATAATACACTATACTTAAATTATTTAAAATAAAAAAATAATATTATATAAATTTTTATATATATACAATATATATATATATATATATATATATATATATATATATATATATATATATATATATATATATATATATATATATATATATATATATTTATATACACATATATATTTGTTTATTTATAATTTTTTTAACTATTAAATATTTTTATAATTAAATTATATTTAAAAATAATTTACTATACTTAAATTATTTAAAATAAGAAAGTAATATTATATACATTTATATACAAATATATATAAATATATATTCATAAAATACTTAAAATATTTAAATTAAAAAATCAATATTAAATATATATATATATATATATATAGAATAATAAATAGAAAAGTGGTATAAATCCAAAATAAAAGTGCGGGAATTCCAACACCCATTGTATATTAATATCCGAGATAGGGTAATGCCATTAGATCTCCATGTAAAAGAAGAGAAAGCCGAGATGGAGGTAATTTACCCACCAAAGTTCTGTACGTTGAATGCTTAGCTAACTAATCACAGAGTTGGTTACCTCTCCCGTAAATGAATGATACTTGAACTCTGTAATGAATGTGAGTTTATAATATGTCATATCCTTCTAAATAGATATATAAGATTCCATCGAATGGGATCGTTTCTATAGAAAAGATTGATCAAGCATTGTGGAGTCGGCTTCACTCCGAAGGTTCTAAAAATGAAAACGAATAGCAGTCTTTAATGCAAGTAAAAATGCCCAAACTTCAAGCAATGAGAGGCGTATCGCCCACCACAGGGAGTTAAAGAAACACAAACGATTTCCTCTATGGTCTCTCGAATAGGCCTCCACTCCAGAAAAATATTCAGTCCAACATCCATCAATATTAGCCTTGATCCACCCTTGCACAGGGAGCATCCATCTAACAAGGACAGGCCGTCTTGAAGAATGAGGAGTGCAGGATGAAAGTTTTTTAGCACGGTGGTAATAAGCCATAATATGTGAAAAAGTTATGCTAGAGGTGGGGGGAACATCAGAGTGTTTAAAACTATTTCTAGCATTCCACACAAACCAAATGATCACCAAAGGAAAGCTCAGCATATGTTTCCCATCTTGTGAAAAATCTTGCCAAGTGTTGAAGTAATTAGAAATAGAGCAGCTTCTTGGCCATGCAATGTTAAATGCATTACCCAATCTATTCCTATGTCTCTAGTATAGGTGCAATTAAAAAAAATATGGGAGCAGGACTCCTCAGCCCGTTTACAAAAAAGGCATATAGATGCCAATCTTAAGCCCTTCAATTTTAAAATTTCATCTAGAGGAAGTAAAGAAGAGAAAAACCGCCAGTTAAAAAAAGACATTGAAGGGATAAAAAGAGAATTCCAGTTGTGGGAGCCCCAATTCCAATTAGAAAAATTGATGATAGATTTATATAAATGTTTGCTAGCAGAAACATGATTTGCCTTCTTCCATATGGGTCTATCTTTTTGAGTTGCCTGTAAAGGAATTTGATTGATGAGCAAAGCAGCATCATTACCAACTAATGCCCTCAGCTTAATTAAATCCCACTGACCATTAAACCAGCAATAAGAAATAAGTAAATTTCCATCAGGAGGGAATTGGGGTAATGGAGTACTTTGTGGTAAATCCCAAAAATCATGCCAAAAGGATACTTTGCCATCCCCCAGCTCCCAGAATAAAAATTGACTAGTGTAAGCCCGGGCATTTACAATAGCTTTCCAAATCCTAGAGTCCCCAGCTTTCCACGTGACCAAAGATGGATGAGATGTATTGCAATATTGATAATCGATATAATCAGCCCATAAGGATTCACCAAGCCTAAATTTATATCAAAGCTTACACATTTTTATTTCCACAATATGAGTTAGGGCTTTAAAACCAAGGCCCCCAGAGAATTTAGGCTTACAAAGCTTCCTCCAGGAGTGCCAGTGCCACTTGGCACCTCCAACCTCCCAAAGAAAATAATTAAACAATTTTTCCAGATATTTTATTAATAAATAATATACTATACTTAAAATATTTAAAACAAAAAAATAATTATATATATATATATATATATATATATATATATATATATATATATATATATATATATACACACACACAAATATATTTATTTATTTATAATTTATTTAATTATTAAATATTTTTATAATTAAATTATATTTATAAATAATATACTATACTTAAAATAATTAAAATAAAAAAATAATATTAAATAAATAGATATATATATATATATTTATATATAACTATAATTTTTTTATTTATTATTTATTTAATTATTAATTACTTTTTAAATTAAATTATATTTATAAATAATATGCTATAGTTTAAACATTTAAAATAAAAAAAATAATATTTTATATATGTATATATATATATATATATATATATATATATATATATATATATATATATATATATATATATATATATATTATACTTATATATATATTTATTTATAATTAATTTAATTATTAAATTTTTTAGGATTAAATAATATTTACAAATAATATACTATACTTAAAATTTTTAAAATAAAAAATTAAGATAATATTATTTATTTATTTATAATTTTTTTAACTATTAAATATTTTTATAATTAAATTATATTTTTAAATAATATACTATACTTAAAATATTTAAAATAAAAAGTAATTTCATATAAATTTATAACTATAATTTTAATTATTAAATCTTTTTATAATTAAATTTTATTTATAAATAATATACTTTACTTAAAAATATTTAAATTAAAAAAATATTATATATATATATATATATATATATATATATATATATATATATATATATATATATATATATATATATATGTATGTGTATATATATATATATATATATATATATATATATATATATATGTATGTGTAAATTTATGTATATATATATATACATAAATTTACACATACATATATATATATATATATATATATATATATATATATATATATATATATATATATATATATATATATATACACACATACATATATATATATATATATATATATATATATATATATATATATATTTATTTATATACATATATATATATATAGATACATAAATTTAAATATATATATTTATGTATGTATACATAAATATACCAATTCATTAACCAAATAGGTCAACTTTTGACCAAAAAGTCAACTTTGGTTAAAATGATCAATTTTTAACCCAATGACCAACCCATTGATCTAATCGATCGACTTTCGACCAAAAAGTCATCTTTGATCAAAATGGTCAATTCTTGACCTAATTACCAACTCATTGACCAAATAGGTCAACTTTTGACCAAAAGTCAACTTTGGTCAAAATAGTCAATATCTAACCCAATGACCACCTCGTTGGCCCAATAGCTTAATTTTTGACCAAAAATTCATTTTTGGTCATAATAGGTCAACTTTTGACCTAAAAGTAATCTTTGGTCAAAATGGCCAATTTCTGACCCAATGATCACCCCATTAACCCAAAGACCAACCCATTGACCCAATAGGTAAGTTTTTGACCAAAAAGTAAATTTTGGTCAAAATAGTTAATTTTAGATCTAATGACCAATTATTCAATCAATAAGTTAATCTCTGATTAAAAAGTCAACTTTGGTCAAAATATTCAATCCTTAACCCAATGACAAACCCATTGACCCAATAGGTCAACTTTTGACCAAATAGTCAATTTTGGTCAAAATAGTCAATTTTTAACTGAATGACCACCAATTGACCCAATTTGTCAACTTTTGAAGAAAAAGTCAACTTTGGTCAAATGATAAGTCAACTTTTGACCAATAAGTTGACTTTTTAGTCAAAATAGACAATTTTTTACCTAAAGACTAATTATTAACCTAATAAGTAAATCTTTGACCAAAAAGTCAACTTTGGTCTTAATTGTCAATCCTTGACCCAATAACCAACCCACTGGCCCAATAGATCGACTTTTGACTAAAAAGTCAATTTTGGTCAAAAAAGTAAATTTTTGTCATAACCAATTATTGATCCATTAGGTCAACTTTTGAACAAAAAAGTCAATTTTGGTGAAGATTGTCAATTTTTGACCTAATGACCTCCTCATTGACCCAAAAGGTCAAATTTTGACCAAAAATCAAATTTGGTCAAAATGGTTAATTTCTTACACAATGACCCAAATGTCAACTTTGGTGAAAATGTTCAATCCTTCATCTAATTACCAACCAATTGACCCAATTTGTTATCTTTTGACTAAAAAGTCAACTTTGGCCAAAATGGTTAATCCTTGACCCAATAACCAACCTATTGACCCAATAGGTCAACTTTTGACCAAAAAGTCAATTTTGCTCAAAATTGTCAATTTTTAACCTACTGACCACCTCATTGACCTAAATAGTTCAAATTTTGACCAAAAGACAACTTTGGTCAAAATTGTCATTCCTTAACCCAATAACCAACTCATTGACCCAATATGTCAACTTTTGACCCAAAAGTCAATTTTGATTAAAATAGTCAATTTTTAACTTAATGACCAATTTTTGACCGAGTGAACCAATCTCTGAACAAAAAGTCAACTTTAGACAAGATGGTTAATCTTTGACCTAATGCCCAACCCATTGACTCAATAGGTCATCTTTTGACCAGAAAGTCAACTTTGGTCAAAATGGTCGATCCTCGACCCAATGACCAACCCATCGTGCCTAATAGGTCAACATTCGACCAAAAAGTCAATTTTGATCAATATAAATAATTTTTGAATTAATGACCCAATAAGTCAATCTCTGACCAAAAAGTTAACTTTGGTCAAAATGGTCAATCCTTGATCCAATGACAAACCCATTGACCCAATTAGTCAAGTTTTGACCAAAAATCCAATTTTGGTCAAAATAGTCCACATTGCCCGCCGGTTCATTTATCGGGAAGGAAATAGATCCGCTAACTGGCTTGCTAGGCTTGGCTCGTTGAGTAACCAAATTGTGGCAGGTAGGCTCCCGCCCCTTGCCTTAAAAAGTTTAATTAACGGGGATAATATCGATGCCCCTTTCATTCACCCCAGCACTTAAACTTCTTGTGCTTGCCATCTCTTTCGCTTGGATTCTCTTTTATTTACATATATATATATTTATGTGATTATATCTATATGTCTCTCTATATAAAGCTTTGTTATATACACATATATATATAAATATTTATTCCTAAACATATATATATTTGCACGTGTGTGTGTCTAACAATCTTCATGCTCATATGTTCCGTTTTCTCGCTATCCGCCTTTTACCGGTTTGCTTGCTTATATATTTTTACATATTTCTATAATTATATACATATATATATATATATATATATATATATATATATATATATATATATATATATATATAATATATATATATATATATATATATATAGTCATTGATTTATTTATATACACGCATAATCTTATATATATATATATCATTATATACATATATATATATATATATATATATATATATATATATATATATATATATAGTTCTATATTTATATATATACCTATGTATTTGAGATCCAAGTTATATGGTGTAGTTAATTATTGTTGGAGGAAGGTTCCAGCTGGTATTTTCACACTTCCAGCTTCCCCCTCTCTGTCGTTGGTTTAGGTGGCATCCAGACCTCTTCTTTCTTCCCTTATATATATATAAGGCCTCTTCTTGCTTCCCTTTTATATATATATATATATATATATATATATATATATATATATATATATATATATATATATATATATATATATATATATATAGACACACGCACACATGTATTTTTAGCTTTTAACTTCTTTTGTCTGAACTTGTCTTTGGAAACTTTGTTTTGCTTCGGGTCATGTTGACTAGTTCACCTTTCCGGGAGGTTATGTTGTTGGGTTGGATGAGCCTTGCTTATTGTTCCTGTTTTCATTAAGAGCTTATGTTTGAATTAATTAAAAAACTTCTAGAATGATTCCGCACTTACATATATTTGTTCTGATTTAACTTTGCTGTAATTTGGCTCCCTGAGATGTCTCTGGTGGCTACTTTGTCTGTTTTCTTTTCAGGTCCGCTCTACGTGACTTCTTTTCCGCGCATCGCATTTATAGTACATTGGTGTGGCCCCATCGTCTTCGTTTCTCTTGCTAACAAGTTCGTCTACCTTGCGACAACGAAGTTCTCTAGGCTATTATGTTATGTTTCCTTTGGCCTAATATGTGTTGTTTATGCTCTGTTTTTGCTATGCTTGGTTAGGGTTTACTGGTTGTTGTGTGTTTTTTCTTTTTTGCATCGCGTCGAGTTGTTCTTTGGAAGGAGGAACCGTTATGGGTGCTGTACTGTGTTGTTTAGTTTAGTTATAGTTAGGGATTCTCCTTCCCTCCCTTTTTTGTACCTGTTTTTCCTATTTCAACACGTAAGGAGCCACGAGTAGCTCTTTCTTTAATATATATATATATATATATATATATATATATATATATATATATATATATATATATCTATTTATTTATTTATTTAGTAATTTATTATTTTGTTAATTAGTTATATATTTATGTTATTTTTGCTATAATTATTCTATAATTATAATTATGTTGTTTATTTATCTACAATTATATATGTTGTTTTTGCTATATTTATTTAGTTATTTTTATAATTAAATTATATTTAAAAATAATATACTATACTTAAAATATTTAAAATAAAAAATAATATTAAATAAATTTATATATATATATATATATATATATATATATATATATATATATATATTTTTTTAATTATTAAATATTTTTATAATTAAATTATATTTGTAAATAATATGCTATACTAAAAATATTTTAATTAATAAAATAATATTATATATATATATATATATATATATATATATATATATATATATAGTATATTTATATATATATATATATATATATATTTATATATATATAATAATAATATTATATAAATAATATTATTTATATAAAATAATATTATTAAAATAAAAATAAAAAAATAATATTATATATATTTATTTATATATATACATATAAATATATATATATATATATATATATTTATATAAATGAGATATAAATTTATTTATTTATAATTTATTTAACTATTAAATATTTTTTTGATTAAATTATATTTTTAAATAACAAACTATATTTAAATAATTTAAAATAAAAAATACTATTAAATAAATATATATATATATATCTATATATATTTATTTATATATACCTATATATATATTAAATAAAAATACTATTAAATAAATAAATCTATATATTTATTTATTTATTTATAATTTATTTAATTATTAATTACTTTCTAAATTAAATTACATTTATAAATAATATACTATACATAAAAAATTTAAAATAAGAATATATATATATATATATATATATATATATATATATATATATATATACCTATATATATTTATTTATAATTAATTTAATTATTAAATGTTTTTATGATTAAATAATATTTACAAATAATATACTATACTTAAAATTTTTAAAATTAAAAAAAATATTATATTATTTATTTATTTCAAATTTTTTTAACTATTAAATTTTTTTATAATTAAATTATATTTATAAATAATATACTATACTTAAAATATTTAAAATAAAAAAAATTTAAAATTAAAATATATTTATATCCATATATATTTATATATCTATCTTTGTCGACTCTCATTTTACAATGTGTCAATGCCCTCGTGACCTAAAAAGTCAACATTGGTCAAAATTGGTCAAACCGTACCTAATGACCTACATCATGTGACCCCATAGGTCACCCCTATGACCTAAAAAGTCAACTTTGGTCAAACTGTTCAAACCAGACCTAATGACGTACACTGTTGACCCCATAGGTCAACCTATGACCTAAAAAGTCAACTTTTGTCAAATTGGTCAAACCAGACCTAATGACCTACCCTGTTGACCCCATAGGTCATCCCTATGACCAAAAAAGTCAACTTTGGTCAAATTGGTCAAACCAGACCTAATGACCTACACTGTTGACCCCATAGGTCAACCCTATGACCTAAAAAGTCAACTTTGGTCAAACTGGTCAAACCAGACCTAGTGACCTACACTGTTGACCCCATAGGTCACCCCTATGACCTAAAAAGTCAACTTTGGTCAAATTGGTCAAACCAGACCTAATGACCTACCCTGTTGACCCCATAGGTCAACCCTATGACCTAAAAAGTCAACTTTGGTCAAACTGGTCAAACCGGACTCCAATGACCTACACTGTTGACCCCATAGGTCACCCCTATGACCTAAAAAGTCAACTTTGGTCAAACTAGTCAAACCAGACCTAATGACCTACACTGTTGACCCCATAGGTCAACCCTATGACCTAAAAAGTCAACTTTGGTCAAACTGGTCAAACCAGACCTAATGACCTACCCTGTTGACCCCATAGGTCAACCCTATGACCTAAAAAGTCAACTTTGGTCAAATTGGTCAAACCGCACTCAGTGACCTACACTCGTTGACCCCATAGGTCACCCTTACGACCTAAAAAGTCAACTTTGGTCAAATTGGTCAAACCGGATCTAATGACCTACACTCGTTGACCCCATAGGTCACCCCTATGACCTAAAAAGTCAACTTTGGTCAAACTGGTCAAACCGCACCTAATGACCTACATCTGTTGACCCCATAGGTCACCCTTTCGACCTAAAAAGTCAACTTTGGTCAAATTGGTCGACCGGACCTAATGACCGACCTCCGTTGACCCATAAATCAACCTTTTCACCCACTAACACATTTAAAACACCACAATGACGAAATCACGGACATCGGACATCTTAAAATCAATTTGACCAATTTGAGCTAACTTGGGTCAACTCAAGTCAAAATTGGTCAACACTTATCTATTTTAATTAAAATAGATAAAAAATGACATAAAAATAACAAAATTAATCAAATAATTAATTTCAAAATTATTTTGATTAATTAAAATGATTAATGATTTAATTTTCAACATTTTAATTAAATGACATAATTAAAATGAACATTAAATTAAAAATCATAGAATGACATAAAATGATAAAAATAATCAATTAATTAATTTGAAATCATTTTCATTTAGTAAATTGATTAATCAAATAATTTCCACCAATTTTAATTAATAAAAAAATTAATTAAAATGGAAATTAAAGGGGAGGGATGAAAATACAAGTGGGCTCTTCATATTTAATTGGGCTAATTCATTTTAAAAGCCTCTTTAACATATAAAAAGTCCATTTTAAAGTTCATTTTAAAGCCCATCCTAAAGCATCCTAAAGCCCATCATCCATGGCTTAACCCCCATGGTTATGCATGGAATGAGGTGTCATCACCTCCCTCATTCCCTCCTTAAGGTGGCCGGCCAACATAGGGCCAAAATGACCACCACCCAAGCCACCCAATGAGAAGAAAACCTCACATGTAACCTCTCTTTACCATGGTAAATGGAAATGATGAAGGCTAGGCTATAGGCTAGGTTATGTGTCATCACTTCCTAAGCTCATGGATTGAGTTGTAAGCTCCTTAGCAAGCCTTGCAACACCTCACCATTCACCTCCCACAATGGCCAATGGACATGAGACAAAATGATAATATTTACCATGAAATACTTAGAGAGAAAAATCTAAGCTTATCTCCTGCCAATTGATCAACCAATCAGCATGTAGGGGAGATAAGTAATGCTCAAGAACAGCCTAAGGCAAGCCAACTCCATCATTTGGCTATAAATAGAGCCCTTGGCCGAAACTAGCTAAGGAGGAAGAAAATATTTAGTGAGACCTATAGGCTGACCAAATCCTCCTGCTCCCAACATAAAAGTTCTTCCTAAGAGTCCCCAATATCCTTTAGGAGTGAAACCCATCCATAGATCTAACCCATTTGAGCCAATTTGAGTCATTTTCAAAATCAGCCCAAATCAGGACCAATTCCCAAATTCCTCTCCAACCACAACTTCGGAACAAATTGTCTGCTTCCACAATCTTCTCTTGGGGTCCAAGAAGACAACCATAGGGTCTCGATCCGACTTGATCCACTTGTGGCTAAGGTATGGAATTTATATTTGCAAAATAATTCATGTTTTTAATAAATCATGTATTTTGCTAGCTCAAAAGTGTATCATCACCGTATGGATTGATACTACTTGTCTAGATGAGCATTTTAAAAAAAATCACTCAATTTCATCAAGAAATGAGTGAGATAGTAATGTTTGAAGTTCAATGGCTAAGGAATTTCGGGATTAAATCCCGAATTTTCTGCGCCGTCCGATCCGGCGCCTTTGGAACGGACGGCGCGGATCTGCACCGAACAGAGCCCCGCTGTCCGACCCGTTGCACCGGATCTTCTCGCCCGTTCGACGCGTCCGAGGACACGCGTCGACGGCGGGAAGCTTTGGCGGCGCGATATTAAAAAAAAAAAAAGAAAATTTCTTTTTAATCCCTTAAACTTCAAAAATTCATATCTTTTTAACCAGAGGTCCTAAAAATAAAATAAAAATATCTCTGGAAAACTGTTGAAGAGAAGAAAATTATGAGATCAAAATCATAATTTTATTCTTAGTATTTAATTTTTAATTAATTAAATACTCTCAGGAGTATTTTAATTATTAAAAATTATTTATAAATCAAAAAATTATGAAACTTTGAGGCATTTATCTTTATGTTCTTAGGGACCTTCCATAATTTTTCTAAGGACAGAAAACATGCCTAGGATACTTTTCTTGAATTTTCAAGTTTCTTTGTAATTATTTCAAATAATAATTATAAAAATTTGAAAATCAAGAAAATAAAAATACAAATGACTAGGAATGATAGGGCAACAGATAATAACCCTAGGAAAATATTCCTAAGTCATGAAAACAATTTTGAATGACATTTTGAAATTTAGGGATAAAATCATTTATTAATTAAATAATTTTAATCCCAAAATGACCCTTTATGAATTTAAATTGTTTTCATCAACAAAAACTTTGAAAATGGTTTTAGTCTATGATAGAGCTAACAATAAACCTCACTTGAGTTTAAAATGACAAGATTAGATTCAATTAGGGTTTAAAATGACATTTAATCCATTAAACCTTACCTAAATTAGGTTTAATAAAAATTAAACTCCTTTAATTAAGTTTAAAGACACACTAAACTTAATTAACCCATTAAACCTTACCTAAATTAGGTTTAATAAAAATTAAACTCCTTTAATTAAGTTTAAAGACACACTAAACTTAATTAACCCATTACACCTTACCTAAATTAGGTTTAATAAAAATTAAACTCCTTTAATTAAGTTTAAAGACACACTAAACTTAATTAACCCATTAAACCTTACCTAAATTAGGTTTAATAAAAATTAAACTCCTTTAATTAAGTTTAAAGACACACTAAACTTAATTAACCCATTAAACCTTACCTAAATTAGGTTTAATAAAAATTAAACTCCTTTAATTAAGTTTAAAGACACACTAAACTTAATTAACCCATTAAACCTTACATAAATTAGGTTTAATAAAAATTAAAATTTTTTTTTTAATTAAGTTTAAGGACATATTAAACTTAATTAATCAAAACTAAACACCCTTAATTAGGTTTAAAGACATACTAAACTTAATTAACCTCCTTTAACATAAGGTTTAATCAAACTTAAACCCTAATTAGGTCTAATCCTTAGACCTAATTAAACCTTTAAGCCTTAACTAACTAAGGTTTAATTATACCTAAACCCTAATTAGGTCTAACCCTTAGACCTAATTAAACCTTTAAGCCTTAACTAACTAAGGTTTAATCATACTCTAAACCCTAATTAGAGTCTAACCCTTATACCTAATTAAACCTTTAAGCCTTAACTAACTAAGGCTTAATCAAACTTAAACCCTAATTAGGTCTAACCCTTAGACCTTATTAAACCTTTAAGCCTAAACTAAGTAAGGTTTAATAAAATCTAAATCCTAATTAGGTCTGACCCTTAGACCTAATTAAACCTTTAAGCCTTAACTAACTAAGGTTTAATTATACCTAAACCCTAATTAGTGTCGACCCTTAGACCTAATTAAACCTTTAAGCCTTAACTAACTAAGGTTTAATCATACTTAAACCCTAATTAGGTCTAACCCTTGGACCTAATTAAACCTTTAAGCCTTAACTAACTAAGGTTTAATCATACCTAAACCCTAATTAGAGTCTAACCCTTAGACTTAATTAAACCATTAAGCCTTAACTAGCTAAGGTTTAATCATACCTAAACCCTAATTAGGTCTAACCCTTAGACTAATTAAACCTTTAAGCCTTAACTAACTAAGGTTTAATTATACTCAAACCCTAATTAGGTCTAACCCTGGACCTAATTAAACCTTTAAGCCTTAACTAACTAAGGTTTAATCAAACTTAAACCCTAATTAGTCCAACCCTTGAGCTAATTAAACCTTTAAGCCTTAACTAACTAAGGTTTAATCATACCTAAACCCTAATTAGGTCTAACCCTTAGACCTAATTAAACCATTAAGCCTTAACTAACTAAGGTTTAATTATACCTAAACCCTAATTAGGTCTAACCCTTAGACCTAATTAAACCTTAAAGCCTTAACTAACTAAGGTTTAATAAAATCTAAACCCTAATTAGGTCTAACCCTTAGACCTAATTAAACCTTTAAGCCTTAACTAACTAAGGTTTAATCAAACTTAAACCCTAATTAGGTCTAACCCTTTGACCTAATTAAACCATTAAGCCTTAACTAACTAAGGTTTAATCAAACTTAAACCCTAATTAGGTCTAACCCTTAGACCTAATTAAACCCTTAAGCCTTAACTAACTAAGGTTTAATAAAATCTAAAACCCTAATTAGTGTCTAACCCTTAGACCTAATTAAACCTTTAAGCCTTAACTAACTAAGGTTTAATTATACCTAAACCCTAATTGAGTCTAACCCTTAGACGTAATTAAACCTTTAAGCCTTAACTAACTAAGGTTTAATCAAACTTAAACCCTAATTAGGTCTAACCCTTAGACTCTAATTAAACCTTTAAGCCTTAACTAACTAAGGTTTAATCATACCTAAATCCTAATTAGATGTCTAACCCTGGACTCAATTAAACCTTTAAGCCTTAACTAACTAAGGTTTAATCAAACTTAAACCCTAATTGAGTCTAACCCTTAGCACTCTAATTAAACCTTTAAGCCTTAACTAACTAATGTTTAATTATACCTAAACCCTAATTAGGCTCTAACCCTGGACCTAATTAAACCTTTAAGCCTTAACTAACTAAGGTTTAATCATACCTAAACCACTAATTAGGTCTAACCCTTGGACCTAATTAAACCATTAAGCCTTAACTAACTAAGGTTTAATCATACCTAAACCCTAATTGAGTCTAACCCTAGACCTAATTAAACCTTTAAGCCTTAACTAACTAAGGTTTAATCATACTTAAACTCTAATTGAGTCTAACCCTTAGACCTAATTAAACCTTTAAGCCTTAACTAACTAAGGTTTAATCATTCTTAAACCCTAATTAGAGTCTAACCCTGAACCTAATTAAACCATTAAGCCATAACTAACTAAGGTTTAATCAAACTTAGACCAAACCCTTAGGTTCAACCTGACATGAACCTAAACCAAACTTAGGTTCAACCCACATTGAACCTAAATCAAACTTAAACCTAACTTAAGCCTGATCTACAGTCAAACCAAACTTAGGTTCAACCCACGCTGAACCTAAATCAAACTTAAACCTAACTTAACTTGAGTTCAACCTAACTTGAACTCAAGTTAACCAAAACCCTAGGTTCAACCCATATTGAACCTAACCTAAACCTACCTAACTTGAGTCCAACCTAACTCGAACTCAAGTTAACTTAAACCATAGGTTCAACCCAAATTGAACCTAACCTAAATCCAACCTAAACTTGAACTCAAGTTAACCAAAACCTTAGGTTCAACCCACATTGAACCTAACCTAAACCTAACCTAACTTGAGTCCAATCTAACTTGAACTCAAGTTAACCTAAACCTTAGGTTCAACATACATGAACCTAATCTTAACCTAACTTAAGTTCAACCTACATTGAACTTAAGTCCAAACCTAAACCTTATGTTTGACTCAACTTGAACCTAAACCAAAACCTAACTTATGTTCAACCTACATTGAACTTAAATCCAAATCTAAACCTTAGGTTCAACCAACAATGAACCTAACTCTACTAACTCGAACATAAACCTTAGATTCAACCCAAATTGAATCTAAATCGACATAAACCTTAGGTTCAACCCAAATCGAATCTAAATCGACATAAACCTTAGGTTCAATCCAAATCGAATCTAAATCGACATAAACCTTAGGTTCAATCCAAATTGAACCTAAATCGACATAAACCTTAGATTCAACCCAAATTGAATCTAAATCGACATAAACCTTAGGTTCAACCCAAATTGAATCTAAATCAACATAAACCTTAGATTCAATCCAAATCGAATCTAAATCGACATAAACCTTAGGTTCAATCCAAATTGAACCTAAATCGACATAAACCTTAGATTCAACCCAAATTGAATCTAATTCAACATAAACCTTAGATTTAACCCAAATTGAACCTAAATCGACATAAACCTTAGATTCAACCCAAATTGAATCTAAATCGACATAAACCTTAGGTTCAACCCAAATTGAACCTAAATCGATATAAACCTTAGATTCAATCCAAATTGAATCTAAATCGACATAAACCTTAGGTTCAACCCAAATTGAACCTAAATCGATATAAACCTTAGATTCAACTCAAATTGAACCTAAATCGACATAAATCTTAAGTTCAACCTAAATTAAACTCAAATCGACATAATCAACATAAATTTGACATTCCGAACATAAATTAACATAATCAACATAAATTTGACATTCCAGAACAAAATCAAGACAAATCATAAAATCGACATTCTAAACGAATATCGACATAATCGACATAAATTTGACATTTCAAACAAAAATCGAAAAAACCGACATAAATTCGACATTTCAAACACAACTGACATAAAATCGACATAAATTTGATATTTTAAACCAAAATTGACATAACCGACATAAATCCAACATTTTAAACGAAACTCAATAAATTAGACATTTCAAATGAAATTATTCGACATTAATCAACATTCCCAAACACAAATCGATATTTCAAACCAAATTAAACATTAATTGACATTTCAAATCAAACTTAACATTCGACATAAACCGACATCTCAACAACATTTGGACATCAAACAACTCCGGATCAACGTGACACTTTGACCAGGTAATCTAAATATCTTGGCATGACATTGTTTCTAACTTTGTTTTCCTTGCAGGATGAAGACATGAAGTTTCGTTAGATTTTCTTTGCATGTTATAGGGTGTGCTAACTCTGTTTTGCAGGACGTCGACAACGGAACATTGACAACAAAACCAGAACTTTTAGGATAGCCACAAAACCTAAACTTTCTACAAACAACAAAACAATCCACCGCGAAGGAACAACATAAACCCAATATAAACAAAACTTTCTGGTAGTATCGATTCTTCAGAAACGCACTGCCACAACAACAGTTACATTTTTTTCGAGGATAAATGTTAACCTTAATCGGGAGTTTTCCTATGCAATATTAATTGCTCAGGATGTAATTAACTATAGGAGCTTGCTCCTATAGGAGATTAAAGAACTCAGGATAGGTATTTTACCTACAAGACCTCTCTGGTTATCCAAGATCTTTATGTGATCTTCTTATATGAAAAACTTCAGTAATTACACAATCTGAAGACTTTTTCTATGAGATTATCATTCGATCTCTTTTTCTCTCAATCTCTATCATGATTAATCCTTCTTTAAGTTCTCCAAAGACTCCTGACAATAAGTCTAAGTAGAATAAGAATTAGGGTAATGGATAGAGAAAGAGAGTGGCGACTCCTTGACATTGACATGATACAGGAATTGACGGCGACGACATGCGATCCATACAAAAAAATATATATTTCATCGCCATCAAAGAGTGGTGACTCCGCTGGGGACATTCTCTCTCCCCATCTTTGGTTAATCAATTTGTCCTCATGACTATGACAATTTGTCTTTTGAAAGACTAAATAATCTTTTCTTTAGTTCTATATCTTACTCAATCTCGAGTAAAATAGAACTAATACCTCTTCGATTCAAAGATTTGTTCACGACAAACAAATCCTAGAGTCTTACATTTACATAATCGACAGACCAAAATGACGTAAAAGACATACAAAAACAACCTGTGTTCCCTCCCTTCCCACCCAGGTACGGAGTGTTCATCGATTCTGTTGTCAGACAGACCGATATTGCCGATTTGAATAAGTTCAGGCAAATACTTTCTCAGCCAAACATGTCTAGTTTATCTGGCTTGGTGGTTATGCTTTTTATAGCCTTTGAACCATTTCCCTAGGTTATGCCTTTATGGCCTCTGAACCTATTCTTCGTGCTTATGTTTTTTATAGCCTCTAAACCATTCCCTTAGGTTATGCCCTTATGGCCTCTGAACCTATTCTTCGTGGTTATGCTTTTTACAGCCTCTAAACCATTCCCTTAGGTTATGCCCTTATGGCCTCTGAACCTATTCTTCGTGGTTATGCTTTTTACATCCTCTAAACCATTCCCTAGTTATGCCCTTATGGCCTCCGAACCCATTCTTCGTGGTTATGCTTTTTACGGCCTCTTAATCACTCCCTAGGTTATGCCTTTTATGGCCTATGAACCTATTCTTCATGGTTATGCTTTTCATAGCCTCCGAACCACTCCTCTCGGTTGATCTTTTCTTACCCTCAAGGTTCTGATTTGTCAATCTACCAAAGACTCTAAAAATTAAAATCATTAATCAAATTTTGGGAAGACGATCACTTTTGGATGAATTCCATTAAGGGTTTCCCTTAGGACAGCTTTGCAGAAAGAAAGAAATCAACTGGAGCGAAAATCTGATCTATGTTTAGTCTAGTTCTAGGACTAGTTAACTAGCATGTCCTTTGTGGAGAAATAAAAATTGATCTGTGACAAGGGATGAAATTTGAAATCTTTGGATTTAATATCTTTGGAAATATTCTTCTCATTCACCTATTGATAAAAAGACAACTCAGAAAGGAAGAATCCAAGACAAAAAAAAATCTGACATTTTGACAAGAAAATTATGATTTCAAGGGTAAAATGAAATTAATGCCCTAATAATCGGGCCCTTTATCTTAAATTTTCGACTGGGTCCTAAATGAAAAATAAAATATTGTGATCAAAATGCAAGTAATTGACTAAAGATGTCACGAGCCTCTTAATCTTCTGCCATGTGATTGGGTCCTGACTTCTGAATGAGTTATAATATCTCAGAATTCGTCTTCAGAAATATTTGAGAATTATTAATTAGAGGAATTTGGACATTCAAAACCCTTAAAACATGCTCCACTAGATATAGTAATTCTCTGAGAAGAAGCTTGAGGTGGGTAGCAAATCAAAAATTGGTGTTTGAGTTTAGGCATTCAAAATCATTAAGTGTGCCCTACCAAAAAAAAAAAAAAAAAAAAGAGAAGAAAAAAAAAAGAAAAAGATGTTTCTGAAAAGAAACTTGAGGTGGGCACAAAATCAAAAATTGGTGTCTCAATTCAAACATTCAAAATCTTTAACATGCTCCACCAGATATAGTAATTCCCTGAGAAGAAGCTTGAGGTGAGCATAAAATCAAAAATTGGTGTTCAAATTATCCCCTAATTGATAAATCTTGAAAAACGTCTTAAGAAAATTCTTCCGATATTATATTCAGGAAAGAATTAAGTGATCTCGTCTTTTGGTTGACTATTAATTGGTTCAGACATATCTTTAGAAGATAAAAGATATTTTGATCACATTTTCGAAAAATTCCTAAGACCCAGAAAGAAAAAACTAAGGTAAATGGCTTTGTTATTAGAGATTAATGGAAATTATACTCTGAAGTCATAATTTTCCAAAGATCCAACCCTAATCCCAATTTGGAAATGTTAAAGTGATTTTTGAAGGACAATCTAAATGATCTTTATAGAATTGGTGATTAATGGAAGCTTTATGAACCTACATGAACAACATCGTTTGCTCTAAAGAACGGGCCCTAAGTTGTGCTTCCACTTGAAGTGCAATGATCTTACCTATAAATGATATCAGCAGACAAAAAAAAAAAAGAAATTACAACTCGAAGAACTTGGAAGCTTGGAAGACTAGCAAGCATTGTACGGGCCCATGATAAATTGGTTCACCCCAGAGACACTCGGATCGGGGATTTGGATTTAGTACTTCAAACACCTATCCTCATGGGAGGGCCCATATGCTTGTTAAGAAGACACATTTGGGGAAATCCCGTCGGCTGACGGACTACCAAAAAACATAATACACCCAATCAATGGGTAGTATTTGAAAAAAAATATGACATAAACAAAAATGAATGACTAGTTTTGTAAACTGGGAAACAAATAACCAAAATTGACATTTTTAAGAGACAGTGTAAGACCTCCTTAAATGGAAGATGGCATCTACTCTTCTCGCTATTGGATGTAAGACCAATGGACATCGGCTTTCCTTTAGCAACCTTTCTTTGGATAGGATATAAGTCTTATATGCATTCCTATTCCAAAATCCACATTTTGACATTGATATTTCTAAGAGATAGTGTAAGACCTCCTTAAATGGAAGATGGCATCTACTCTTCTCGCTATTGGATGTAAGACCAACGGACATCGGCTTTCCTTTAGCAACCTTTCTTTGGAAAGGATATAAGTCTTATATGCTTCCTATTCCAAAATCGACATTTTGACATTGATATTTCTAAGAGATAGTGTAAGACCTCCTTAAATGGAAGATGACATCTACTCTTCTCGCTATTGGATGTAAGACCAACGGACATCGGCTTTCCTTTAGCAACCTTTCTTTGATAGGATATAAGTCTTATATGCATTCCTATTCCAAAATCCACATTTTGACATTGATATTTCTAAGAGATAGTGTAAGACCTCCTTAAATGGAAGATGACATCTACTCTTCTCGCTATTGGATGTAAGACCAACGGACATCGGCTTTCCTTTAGCAACCTTTCTTTAGATAGGATATAAGTCTTATATGCATTCCTATTCCAAAATCGACATTTTGACATTGACATTTCTAAGAGATAGTGTAAGACCTCCTTAAGTGGAAAATGACATCTACTCTCTCTCGCTATTGGATATAAGACCATCATGACATTGGCTTTCCTTTAGAAATCTTTCTTTGGATAGGATATAAGTCTCATATGCATTCCTATTCCAAAATCGACATTTTGACATTGATATTTCTAAGAGATAGTGTAAGACCTCCTTAAATGGAAGATGGCATATACTCTTCTCGCTATTGGATGTAAGACCAATGGACATCGGCTTTCCTTTAGCAACCTTTCTTTGGATAGGATATAAGTCTTATATGCATTCCTATTCCAAAATCCACATTTTGACATAGATATTTCTAAGAGATAGTGTAAGACCTTAAATGGAAGATGGCATCTACTCTTCTCGCTATTGGATGTAAGACCAACGGACATCGGCTTTCCTTTAGCAACCTTTCTTTGGATAGGATATAAGTCTTATATGCATTCCTATTCCAAAATCGACATTTTGACATTGACATTTCTAAGAGATAGTGTAAGACCTCCTTAAGTGGAAAATGGCATCTACTCTCTTTCTCGCTATTGGATATAAGACCATCATGACATTGGCTTTCCTTTAGAAATTTTTCTTTGGATAGGATATAAGTCTCATATGCATTCCTATTCCAAAATCGACATTTTGACATTGATATTTCTAAGAGATAGTGTAAGACCTCCTTAAATGGAAGATGGCATCTACTCTTCTCGCTATCGGATGTAAGACCAACGGACATCGGCTTTCCTTTAAGCAACCTTTCTTTGGATAGGATATAAGTCTTATATGCATTCCTATTCCAAAATCGACATTTTGACATTGACATTTTTAAGAGATAGTGTAAGACCTCCTTAAATGGAAGATGGCATCTACTCTTCTCGCTATTGGATGTAAGACCAACGGACAACGACTTTCCTTTAGCAACCTTTCTTTGGATAGGATATAAGTCTTATATGCATTCCTATTCCAAAATCGATATTTTGACATTGACATTTCTAAGAGATAGTGTAAGACCTCCTTAAATGGAAGATGGCATCTACTCTTCTCTCTATTGGATGTAAGACCAACGGACATCGGCTTTCCTTTAGCAACCTTTCTTTGGATAGGATATAAGTCTTATACGCATTCCTATTCCGTAATCGACATTTTGACATTGACATTTCTAAGAGATAGTGTAAGACCTCCTTAAATGGAAGATGACATCTACTCTTCTCGCTATTGGATGTAAGACCAACAGATATCGGCTTTCCTTTAGCAACCTTTCTTTGGATAGGATATAAGTCTTATATGCATTCCCTATTCCAAAACCGACATATCCACATTGACGTTTCTATGAGATAGTGTAAGACCTCCTTATATGGAAGATGTCATCTACTCTCTTTCTTGCTATTGGATGTAAGACCATCAGACATTGGCTTTCCTTTAACAACCTTTCTTTGGATAAGGATATAAGTCTCAAACGCATTCCTATTCCAAAATCGACATTTTAACATTGACATTTTTTTGAGAAAGTTGAATACGACATTTGTTCTCTTTCCTCAATTGTCTACAATACATCGACAGTTCCAAAAATGCTAAAACAAGGATTTTGAATTAAAAATGACAAACTTGTGATGACTAATATCTTTCGACCTGTACAGGTCAAAACCCCAGCGGATAATCCCACCAAGAATATTAATGAGTTCGCCACTCTCTTTGGTTATTGGATATAAGTCCTTTCATAATGTGGAAATCACGGCTTTCCTTTAACCAAATATTGACATTGTCATTTTGAGGAAGATAGAAAATGACATCTATTTTCTCCCTTCAGTTATTGGATATAAGTCCTTTCCTAATGTGGAAATCACGGCTTTCCTTTAACCAAATCTTGACATCGACATTTTGAGGAAAATAGAAAATGACATCTATTTTCTCTCTTCGGTTATTGGATATAAGTTCTTTCCTGACACGGAAATTACGACTTCCCTTTAACCAAATCTTGATATCAACACTTTGAGGAAAATAGAAAATGACATTTATTTTTCTCTCTTCGGTTATTGGATATAAGTCCTTTCCTGACACGGAAATCACGGCTTTCCTCTAACCAAATCTTGATATCAACACTTTGAGGAAAATAGAAAATGACATCTATTTTTCTCTCTTCGGTTATTGGATATAAGTCCTTTCCTGACACGGAAATCACGGCTTTTCTCTAACCAAATCTTGATATCAACACTTTGAGGAGAATAGAAAATGACATCTATTTTCTCTCTTCGGTTATTGGATATAAGTCCTTTCCTGACACGGAAATTATGGCTTTCCTTTAACTAAATCTTGATATCAAAACTTTGAGGGAAATAGAAAATGACATCTATTTTCTCTCTTCGGTTATTGGATATAAGCCCTTTCCTGATACGGAAATTACTGCTTTTCTTTAACCAAATCTTGATATCAAAACTTTGAGGGAAAGAGAAAATGACATCTATTTTCTCTCTTCGGTTATTGGATATAAGTCATTTCCTGATACGGAAATCACGGCTTTCCTTTAACCAAATTTTAACACTGACATTGAGGAAAATAGAAAATGACATCTATTTTCTCTCTTCGGTTATTGGATATAAGTCCTTTCCTGACACGGAAATCACGGCTTTCCTTTAACCAAATCTTGATATCGACATTTTGAGGAAAATAGAAAATGACATCTATTTTCTCTCTTCGGTTATTGGATATAAGTCCTTTCCTGGTACGGAAATCACGGCTTTCCTTTAACCAAATTTTAACACTGACATTGAGGAAAATAGAAAATGACATCTATTTTCTCTCTTCGGTTATTGGATATAAGTCCTTTCCTGACACGGAAATCACTGCTTTCCTTTAACCAAATCTTGATATCGACATTTTGAGGAAAATAGAAAATGACATCTATTTTCTCTCTTCGGTTATTGGATATAAGTCCTTTCCTGGTACGGAAATCACGGCTTTCCTTTAACCAAATTTTAACATCGACATTGAGGAAAATAGAAAATGACATCTATTTTCTCTCTTCGGTTATCGGACATAAGTCCTTTCCTGACACGGAAATCACGGCTTTCCTTTAACTAAATCTTGATATCAAAACTTTGAGGGAAATAGAAAATGACATCTATTTTCTCTCTCCGGTTATTGGATATAAGTCCTTTCCTGACACGGAAATCACGGCTTTCCTTTAACCAAATCTTGATATCAAAACTTTGAGGGAAATAGAAAATGACATCTATTTTCTCTCTCCGGTTATTGGATATAAGTCCTTTCCTGACACGGAAATTACGACTTTCCTCTAACCAAATCTTGATATCAAAATTTTGAGGGAAATAGAAAATGACATCTATTTTCCCTCTTCGGTTATTGGATATAAGTCCTTTCCTGATACGGAAATCACGGCTTTCCTCTAACCAAATCTTGATATTAACATTTTGAGGAAAATAGAAAATGACATCTATTTTCTCTCTCCGGTTATTGGATATAAGTCCTTCCCTGACACGGAAATCACGGCTTTCCTTTAACCAAATCTTGATATCAACATTTTGAGGAAAATAGAAAATGACATCTATTTTCTCTCTCTGGTTATTGTATAAAAGTCCTTTCCTGACACGGAAATCACGGCTTTCCTTTAACCAAATCTTGATATCAACATTTTGAGGAAAATAGAAAATGACATCTATTTTCTCTCTCCGGTTATTGGATATAAGTCCTTTCCTGACACGGAAATCACGGCTTTCCTTTAACCAAATCTTGATATCAACATTTTGAGGAAAATAGAAAATGACATCTGTTTTCTCTCTCCGGTTATTGGATATAAGTCCTTTCCTGACACGGAAATCACGGCTTTCCTTTAACCAAATCTTGATATCAAAACTTTGAGGGAAATAGAAAATGACATCTATTTTCTCTCCCCGGTTATTGGATATAAGTCCTTTCCTGACACAGAAATCACGGCTTTCCTCTAACCAAATCTTGATATCAAAATTTTGAGGGAAATAGAAAATGACATCTATTTTCCCTCTTCGGTTATTGGATATAAGTCCTTTCCTGATACGGAAATCACGGCTTTCCTCTAACCAAATCTTGATATCAACATTTTGAGGAAAATAGAAAATGACATCTATTTTCTCTCTTCGGTTATTGGATATAAGTCCTTTCCTGACACGGAAATCACGGCTTTCCTTTAACCAAATCTTGATATCAAAACTTTGAGGGAAATAGAAAATGACATCTATTTTCTCTCTCTGGTTATTGGATATATGTCCTTTCCTGACACGGAAATCACGGCTTTCCTTTAACCAAATCTTGATATCAAAACTTTGAGGGAAATAGAAAATGACATCTATTTTCTCTCTCCGATTATTGGATATAAGTCCTTTCCTGACACGGAAATCACGGCTTTCCTTTAACCAATTCTTGATATCAAAATTTTGAGGGAAATAGAAAATGACATCTATTTTCTCTCTTCGGTTATTGGATATAAGTCCTTTCCTGACACGGAAATCACGGCTTTCCTCTAACCAAATCTTGATATCAAAAATTTTGAGGGAAATAGAAAATGACATATATTTTCCCTCTTCGGTTATTGGATATAAGTTCTTTCCTGATACGGAAATCACGGCTTTCCTCTAACCAAATCTTGATATCAAAATTTTGAGGGAAATAGAAAATGACATCTATTTTCCCTCTTCGGTTATTGGATATAAGTCCTTTCCTGATACGGAAATCACGGCTTTCCTCTAACCAAAACTTGATATCAAAATTTTGTGGAAAATAGAAAATGACATCTATTTTCCCCCTTCGGTTATTGGATATAAGTCCTTTCCTGACATGGAAATCACGGCTTTCCTATAACCAAATCTTGACATCAAAATTTTGAGGGAAATAGAAAATGACATCTATTTTCTCTCTTCGGTTATTGGATATAAGTCCTTTCCTGACACGGAAATCACGGCTTTCCTCTAACCAAATCTTGATATCGACATTTCGAGGAAAATAGAAAATGACATCTATTTCTCTCTTCGGTTATCGGATATAAGTCCTTTCCCGATACGGAAATCACGGCTTTCCTCTAACCAAGTCTTAACATCGACATTTCGAGAAATGGAAAATGACATCCATTTTCTCCCTCCTGTTATAGGGTATACGTCCTTTCCTGACACGGAAATCACGATATTCCTTTAGCAAAATATCAACATCGACATTTTGAGAAATGAAATATGACGTTCATTTTTCCTCCCAATAAATTTCTTTTCAAATACAAGAAGAAAATCTCAAACCAACGTAAAAGACATCTGACATCCTCTGAGAGCGATACGATATCCCCTCCTTTTCCTGATCATTATGAAACATCTTTAGACCAATTCGGTCAACGCTAATATGTGCGTAATACTTATATAGTATTCTACACATATCGAGGTCCTTTTGTTGACCTCATTTTACAATGAGTCAATGCCCTTTCGACCTAAAAAGTCAACATTAGGTCAAAATTGGTCAAACCAGACCTAGTGAACTACACTGTTGACCCCATAGGTCACCCCTATGACCTAAAAAGTCAACTTTGGTCAAACTGGTCAAACCAGACCTAATGACCTACACTGTTGACCCCATAGGTCAACCCTATGACCTAAAAAGTCAACTTTGATCAAATTGTCAAACCAGACCTAATGACCTACCCTGTTGACCCCATAGGTCAACCCTATGACCTAAAAAGTCAACTTTGGTCAAATTGGTCAAACCGTACCTAATGACCTACCCCGTTGACCCCATAGGTCAACCCTATGACCTAAAAAGTCAACTTTGGTCAAACTGGTCAAACCAGACCTAATGACCTACCCTGTTGACCCCATAGGTCAACCCTATGACCTAAAAAGTTAACTTTGGTCAAATTGGTCAAACCAGACCTAGTGACCAACCCTGTTGACCCCATAGGTCACCCCTATGACCTAAAAAGTTAACTTTGGTCAAGTTGGTCAAACCAGACCTAATGACCTACCCTGTTGACCCCATAGGTCAACCCTATGACCTAAAAAGTCAACTTTGGTCAAACTGGTCAAACCAGACCCAGTGACCTACCCTGTTGACCCCATAAGGTCACCCCTATGACCTAAAAAGTCAACTTTGGTCAAACTAGTCAAACCAGACCTAATGACCTACACTGTTGACCCCATAGGTCAACCCTATGACCTAAAAAGTCAACTTTGGTCAACTGGTCAAACTGGACTCAATGACTACCCTGTCGACCCCATAGTCAACCCCATGACCTAAAAAGTCAACTTTGGTCAAATTGGTCAAACTGCACCTAGCGACCTACACTCGTTGACCCCATAGGTCACCCTTATGACCTAAAAAGTCAACTTTGGTCAAATTGGTCAAACCGGATCTAATGACCTACACTATCGACCCCATAGGTCACCCTATGACCCAAAACCGGTCAAACCGACCTAACGACCTACACCGTTGACCCCATAGGTCACCCTCGACCTAAAAGTCAACTTCGGTCAAATCGGTCGAACCGGACCTAATGACCCGACCCCGCTGACCCATAAATCAACCTTTTCACCCACTAACACATTTAAAACACCACAATGACAAAATCACAGGCATTGGACATCTTAAAATCAATTTGACCAATTTAGGCTAACTTGGTCAACCCAAGCCAAAATTAGGTCAACACTTATCTATTTTAATTAAAATAGATAAAAAATGACATAAAAATAACAAAATTAATCAAATAATTAATTTCAAAATTATTTTGATTAATTAAAATGATTAATGATTTAATTTTCAACATTTTAATTAAATGACATAATTAAAATGAAAATTAAATTAAAAATCATAAAATGACATAAAATGACAAAAATAATCAATTAATTAATTTGAAATCATTTTCAATTAGTAAATTGATTAATCAAATAATTTCCACCAATTTTAATTAATAAAAAAATTAATTAAAATGGAAATTAAAGGGGAGGGATGAAAATACAAGTGGGCTCTTCATATTTAATTGGGCTAATTCATTTTAAAAGCCTCTTTAACATATAAAAAGTCCATTTTAAAGTTCATTTTAAAGCCCATCCTAAAGCCCATCATCCATGGCTTAACCCCCATGGTTATGCATGGAATGAGGTGTCATCACCTCCCTCATTCCCTCCTTAAGGTGGCTGGGCCAACATCGGGCCAAAATGACCACCACCCAAGCCACCCAATGAGGAGAAAACCTCACATGTAACCTCTCTTTACCATGGTAAATGGAAATGATGAAGGCTAAAGCTATAGAGCTAGGTTATGTGTCATCACTTCCTAAGCTCATGGATCGAGTTGTAAGCTCCTTAGCAAGCCTTGCAACACATCACCATTCACCTCCCACAATGGCCAATGGACATGAGACAAAATGATAATATTTACCATGAAATACTTAGAGAGAAAAATCTAAGCTTATCTCCCCGCCAACTGATCACCCAATCAGCATGTAGGGGAGATAAGTAATGCCCAAGAATGTCTAAGGCAAGCCAACTCCATCATTTGGCTATAAATAGAGCCCTTGGCCGAAACTAGCTAAGGAGGAAGAAAATATTTAGTGAGACCTATAGGCTGACCAAATCCTCCTGCTCCCAACATAAAAGTTCTTCCTAAGAGTCCCCAATATCCTTTAGGAGTGAAACCCATCCATAGATCTAACCCATTTGAGCCAATTTGAGCCATTTTCAACATCAGCCCAAATCAGGACCAATTCCCAAATTCCTCTCCAACCACAACTTCTGGAACAAATTGCTGCTTCCAAAATCTTCTCTGGGGTCCAAGAAGACAACCATAGGGTCCGATCCGACTTGATCCACTTGTGGCTAAGGTATGGAATTTATATTTGCAAAATAATTCATGTTTTTAATAAATCATGTATTTTGCTAGCTCAAAAGTGTATCATCACCGTATGGATTGATACTACTTGTCTAGATGAGCATTTAAAAAAAAATCACTCAATTTCATCAAGAAATGAGTGAGATAGTAATGTTTGAAGTTCAATGGCTAAGGAATTTCGGGATTAAATCCCGAATTTTCTGCGCCGTCCGATCCGGCCCCTTTGGAACGGACGTCGCAGATCTGCACCGAACAGAGCCCCGCTGTCCGACCCGTTGCACCGGATCTTCTCGCCCGTTCGACGCGTCCGAGGACACGCGTCGACGGCGGGAAGCTTTGGCGGCGCGATATTAAAAAAAAAAAAAGAAAATTTCTTTTTAATCCCTTAAACTTCAAAAATTCATATCTTTTTAACCAGAGGTCCTAAAAATAAAATAAAAATACCTCTGGAAAGCTCTTGAAGAGAAGAAAATTATGAGATCAAAATCATAATTTTATTCTTAGTATTTAATTTTTAATTAATTAAATACTCTCTGGAGTATTTTAATTATTAAAAATTATTTATAAATCAAAAAATTATGAAACTTTGAGGCATTTATCTTTATGTTCTTGGGGACCTTCCATAATTTTTCTAATGACAGAAATCATGCCTAGGATACTTTTCTTGAATTTTCAAGTTTCTTTGTAATTATTTCAAATAATAATTATAAAAAATTGAAAATCAAGAAAATAAAAATACAAATGACTAGGAATGATAGGGCAACGTATAATAACCCTAGGAAAATATTCCTAAGTCATGAAAACAATTTTGAATGACATTTTGAAATTTAGGGATAAAATCATTTATTAATTAAATAATTTTAATCCCAAAATGACCCTTTATGAATTTAAATTATTTTCATCAACAAAAACTTTGAAAATGGTTTTAATCTATGACAGCTAACAATAAACCTCACTTGAGTTTAAAATGACAAGATTAGATTCAATTAGGGTTTAAAATGGCATTTAATCCATTAAACCTTACCTAAATTAGGTTTAATAAAAATTAAACTCCTTTAATTAAGTTTAAAGACACACTAAACTTAATTAACCCATTAAACCTTACCTAAATTAGGTTTAATAAAAATTAAACTCCTTTAATTAAGTTTAAAGACACACTAAACTTAATTAATCCATTAAACCTTACCTAAATTAGGTTTAATAAAAATTAAACTCCTTTAATTAAGTTTAAAGACACACTAAACTTAATTAACCCATTAAACCTTACCTAAATTAGGTTTAATAAAAATTAAACTCCTTTAATTAAGTTTAAAGACACACTAAACTTAATTAACCCATTAAACCTTACCTAAATTAGGTTTAATAAAAATTAAACTCCTTTAATTAAGTTTAAAGACACACTAAACTTAATTAACCCATTAAACCTTACCTAAATTAGGTTTAATAAAAATTAAACACTTTTTAATTAAGTTTAAAGACACACTAAACTTAATTAACCCATTAAACCTTACATAAATTAGGTTTAATAAAAATTAAATTTTTTTTAATTAAGTTTAAGGACATATTAAACTTAATTAATCAAAACTAAACACCCTTAATTAGGTTTAAAGACATACTAAACTTAATTAACCTCCTTAAACATAAGGTTTAATCATACCTAAACCCTAATTAGGTCTAACCCTTAGACCTAATTAAACCTTTAAGCCTTAACTAACTAAGGTTTAATTATACCTAAACCCTAATTGAGTCTAACCCTGGGACCAAATTAAACCTTTAAGCCTTAACTAACTAAGGTTTAATCATACCTAAACCCTAATTAGGTCTAACCCTTAGACCAAATTAAACCTTTAAGCCTTAACTAACTAAGGTTTAATCATACCTAAACCCTAATTAGGTCTAACCCTGTAGACTCTAATTAAACCTTTAAGCCTTAACTAACTAAGGTTTAATCAAACCTAAACCCTAATTGAAGTCTAACCCTTAGACCTAATTAAACCTTTAAGCCTTAACTAACTAAGGTTTAATCATACCTAAACCCTAATTAGGTCTAACCCTTAGACCTAATTAAACCATTAAGCCTTAACTAACTAAGGTTTAATCATACCTAAACCCTAATTAGGTCTAACCCTTGTATCTAATTAAACCTTTAAGCCTTAACTAACTAAGGTTTAATTATACCTAAACCCTAATTAGTTCTAACCCTTAGACCTAATTAAACCATTAAGCCTTAACGAACTAAGGTTTAATCAAACTTAAACCCTAATTAGGTCTAACCCTTATACCTAATTAAACCTTTAAGCCTTAACTAACTAAGGTTTAATCATACCTAAACCCTAATTAGGTCTAACCCTTAGACCTAATTAAACCAATAAGCCTTAACTAACTAAGGTTTAATTATACCTAAACCTTAATTAGGTCTAACCCTTAGACCTAATTAAACCTTTAAGCCTTAACTAACTAAGGTTTAATAAAATCTAAACCCTAATTAGGTCTAACCCTTAGACTTAATTAAACCTTTAAGCCTTAACTAACTAAGGTTTAATCAAACTTAAACCCTAATTAGGTCTAACCCTGACACCTAATTAAACCTTTAAGCCCTAACTAACTAAGGTTTAATCATACCTAAACCCTAATTAGTGTCTAACCCTTAGATCTAATTAAACCATTAAGCCTTAACTAACTAAGGTTTAATTATACCTAAACCCTAATTAGTGTCTAACCCTTAGACCTAATTAAACCTTTAAGCCTTAACTAACTAAGGTTTAATAAAATCTAAACCCTAATTAGTGTCTAACCCTTAGACTCTAATTAAACCTTTAAGCCTTAACTAACTAAGGTTTAATTATACCAAAACCCTAATTCAGTCTAACCCTGGACTCTAATTAAACCTTTAAGCCATAACTAACTAAGGTTTAATCAAACTTAAACCCTAATTAGGTCTAACCCTTATACATAATTAAACCTTTAAGCCTTAACTAACTAAGGTTTAATCATACTTATATCCTAATTAGGTCTAACCCTTAGACCTAATTAAACCTTTAAGCCTTAACTAACTAAGGTTTAATCAAACTTAAACCCTAATTAGGTCTAACCCTTAGACTCCAATTAAACCTTTAAGCCTTAACTAACTAAGGTTTAATTATACCTAAACCCTAATTAGGTCTAACCCTGCACTCCAATTAAACCTTTAAGCCTTAACTAACTAAGGTTTAATCATACCTAAACCCTAATTAGTCTAACCCTGGACCTAATTAAACCATTAAGCCTTAACTAACTAAGGTTTAATCATACCTAAACCCTAATTGTGTCTAACCCTTGACCTAATTAAACCTTTAAGCCTTAACTAACTAAGGTTTAATCATACTTAAACCCTAATTAGTGTCTAACCCTTGCACTCTAATTAAACCTTTAAGCCTTAACTAACTAAGGTTTAATCATACCTAAACCCTAATTAGGTCTAACCCTTACACCTAATTAAACCATTAAGCCTTAACTAACTAAGGTTTAATCAAACTTAGACCAAAACCTTAGGTTCAACCCGATACGAACCTAAACCAAACTTCAGGTTCAACCCACATCGAACCTAAATCAAACTTAAACCTAACTTAAGCCCGATCTACAATAAACCAAACTTAGGTTCAACCCACGCCGAACCTAAATCAAACTTAAACCTAACTTAACTCGAGTCCAACCTAACTCGAACTCAAGTTAACCAAAACCCTAGTTCAACCCACATCGAACCTAACCTAAACCTACCTAACTCGAGTCCAATCTAACTCGAACTCAAGTTAACTTAAACCTCAGGTTCAACCCACATCGAACCTAACCTAAATCCAAGCTAAACTCGAACTCAAGTTAACCAAAACCTTAGGTTCAACCCACATCGAACCTAACCTAAACCTAACCTAACTTGAGTCCAATCTAACTTGAACTCAAGTTAACCTAAACCTTAGGTTCAACATACTTGAACCTAATCTTAACCTAACTTAAGTTCAACCTACATCGAACTTAAGTCCAAACCTAAACCTTATGTTCGACTCAACTTGAACCTAAACCAAAACCTAACTTATGTTCAACCTACATCGAACTTAAATCCAAATCTAAACCTTAGGTTCAACCAACAATGAACCTAACTCTACTAAACTGAACATAAACCTTAGATTCAACCCAAATTGAATCTAAATCGACATAAACCTTAGGTTCAACCCAAATTGAATCTAAATTAACATAAACCTTAGATTCAATCCAAATCGAATCTAAATCGACATAAACCTTAGGTTCAATCCAAATTGAACCTAAATCGACATAAACCTTAGATTCAACCCAAATTGAATCTAATTCAACATAAACCTTAGATTCAACCCAAATTGAATCTAAATCGACATAAACCTTAGATTCAACCCAAATTGAATCTAAATCGTCATAAACCTTAGGTTCAACCCAAATCGAATCTAAATCAACATAAACCTTAGATTCAATCCAAATCGAACCTAAATCGACATAAACCTTAGATTCAACCCAAATTGAATCTAATTCGACATAAACCTTAGATTCAACCCAAATGGAACCTAAATCGACATAAACCTTAGATTCAACCCAAATCGAATCTAAATCGACATAAACCTTAAAGTTCAACCCAAATTGAACCTAAATCGATATAAACCTTAGATTCAATCCAAATTGAATCTAAATCGACATAAACCTTAAGTTCAACCCAAATTGAACCTAAATCGATATAAACCTTAGATTCAACTCAAATTGAACCTAAATCGACATAAATCTTAGGTTCAACCCAAATTGAACTCAAATCGACATAATCAACATAAATTTGACATTTCAAACATAAATTAACATGATCAACATAAATTTGACATTCCAAACAAAAATCAGCACAACCGTCATAAAATCAACATTCTAAACGAATATCGACATAATCGACATAAATTTGACATTTCAAACAAAAATCGGCAAAACCGACATAAATTCGACATTTCAAACACAACTGACATAAAATCGACATAAATTTGACATTTTAAACCAAAATTGACATAACTGACATAAATCCAACATTTTAAACGAAACTCAATAAATTAGACATTTCAAATGAAATTATTCGACATTAATCAACATTCCCAAACACAAATCAATATTTCAAACCAAATTAAACATTAATTGACATTTCAAATCAAACTTAACATTCAACATAAACCGACATCTCAACAACATTTGGACATCAAACAACTCCGGATCAACAGTACACTTTGACCGTGTAATCTAAATATCTTGGCACGACATTGTTTCTAACTTTGTTTTCCTTGCAGGATGAAGACACGAAGTTTCATTAGATTTTCTTTGCATGTTATAGAGGTGTGCTAACTCGTTTTGCAGGACGTCGACAACGGAACATTGACAACAAAACCAGAACTTTTAGGATAGCAACAAAACCTAAACTTTCTACAAACAACAAAACAATCCACCGCGATGGAACAACATAAACCCAATATAAACAAAACTTTCTGGTAGTATCGATTCTTCAGAAACGCACTGCCACAACAACAGTTACATTTTTTTCGAGGATAAATGTTAACCTTAATCTGGAGTTTTCCTAGTGCAATATTAATCGCTTAGGATGTAATTAACTATAGGAGCTTGCTTCTATAGAAGATTAAAGAACTCGTGATGGTATTTTACCTACAAGACCTCTCTCGGTTATCCAAGATCTTTATGTGATCTTCTTATATGAAAAACTTCGCAATTACACAATCCGAAGACTTTTTCTATGAGATTATCATTCGATCTCTTTTTCTCTCAATCTCTATCATGATTAATCCTTCTTCAAGTTCTCCAAAGACTCCTGACAATAAGTCTAAGTAGAATAAGAATTAGGGTAATGGATAGAGAAAGTGAGTGGCGACTCCTTGACATTGACATGATACAGGAATTGACGACGACGACATGCGATCCATACAAAAAAAATATATATTTGATCGCCATCATTCCATTGCCCAATAAGTCAAATTTATACCAAAAAGTCAATTTTGGTCAAAATAGTCAATTTTTGACCTAATGACCACCCATTGACCAAATAGGTCAAGTTTTGACCAAAAAGTCAACTTTAGTCAAAATGGTCAATTTTTTACCCAATGATCAACCCATTGACTAAATTGGTCAAATTTTGACCAAAAAGTCAACTTTTTAGGTCAAAATAGACAATTTTTGACCTAATGACCAATTATTGACCCAATAAGTAAATATGTAACCAAAAAGTCAACTTTGGTCATTATTATCAATCCTTGACCCAATGACAAACCCATTGACCCAAAATATCAACCTTTGAACAAAACGATAACTTTGGTCAAAATGGTAAATCCTTGACCCAATATATCGACTTTTGTCCAAAAAGTCAATTTCGGTCAAAATAGTAAATTTTTTACATAATTGCTAATTATTGACCCAATAGGTCAATTTTTGAACAAAAATGCTAATTTTGGTGAAAATTGGTAATTTTTTATCTAATGACCACCTCATTTACACAAAAAGTCAACTTTTGACCAAAAAGTCAAATTGGGTCAAAATGGTCAATTTATGACACAATGACCTAAATGTCAACTTTGGTGAAAAATGTCAATCCTTCATCCAATGACCAACCCATTGACCCAATTTGTTAACTTTTGACTGAAAGGTCAACTTTGGCCAAAATAGTTAATCCTCGACCCAATGACCAACCTATTGACCCAATAGGTCAACTTTTGACCAAAAAATCAATTTTGCTCAAAATTATCAATTTTTTATCTATCGATCGCTTCATCGACTCTAAATGAGTCAAATTTTGACCAAAAGACAACTTTGGTTAAAATTGTCAATCCTTGACCCAATGACCAACTCATTGACCCAATATGTCAACTTTGACAAAAAAGTCAATTTTGATTAAAATAGTCAATTTTTGTCCTAATAACCAATTTTTTAGCCAGTAAACCAATCTTGATCCAAAAAGTCAACTTTGGTCAAGATGGTTAATCTTTGACCTAATGCCCAACCCTTTGATCCAATAGGACATCTTTTGACCAAAAAGTGAACTTTGGTCAAAATGATCAATCCTTGACCCAATGACCAACCCATTGGCCTAATAGGTCAAAATTTGACCCAAAAGTCAATTTCGGTCAAAATAAAAATTTTTGAATTAATGACCAATTATTGACCTAATAACTCAATCTCTGACCAAATAGTCAACTTTAGTCAAAATGGTCAATCCTTGATCCAATGAAAAACCCAAAGACCCAATAGGTCAACTTTTGACCAAAAAGCCAATTTTGATCAAAATTGTCAATTTTTGACCAAATGACCACCCATTGACCCATTGGTCAACTTTTGACCAAAAAGTCAACTTTGGTCAAAACGGACAATTTTTGAGCCAATGACCAACCCATCGACCCAATAAGTCATCTTTCGACCAAAAAGTCATCTTTGGTAAAAACTCGTCAACTTCTTGATCCAATTACCAACACATTGGCCAAATATGTCAACTTTTGACCAAAAAGTCAACTTTGGTCAAAATGGTCAATTTCTGACCCAATGACCTCCCCATTGACCCATGGGTTAACTTTAGACCAAAAATTCAATCTCGATCAAAATAGTCAATTTTTGACCTAAAGACCAATTAATGACCAATTAACTCATTCTCTGACCAAAAAGTTAAGTTTTGCCAAAATAATCAATCTTTCACTCAATGACAAACACATTGACCCAACAGGACAACCATTGACCAAAAAGTCAATTTTGGTCAAAATAGTCAATTTTTGACCTAATGACCACCCATTAACCCAATAGGTCAACTTTTGACCAAAAAGTTAACTTTGGTCAGAATGGTATGTAAATATATATAAATTTATATAATATTATTTTTTTATTTTAAATATTTAAAGTATAAGTATATTATTTATAAATATAATTTAAACATAAAAATATTTAATAATTAAATAAATTATAAATAAAATATAAATATATGTATAAATAAAAAAATATATATATATACATACATACATATATATATATATATATATATATATATATATATATATATATATATATATATATATATATATATATATATATAATAATAGTATTTTTTATTTTAAATGTTCTAAGTATAGAATATTATTTATAAATATAATTTAATTATAAAAATATTTAATAATTAAATAAATTATAAATAAAAATATATATATAGGTATATATATATATATATATATATATATATAAATTTATTTACTATTATTTTTTATCAAAAATATTTTAATGTATATATAAATATTATATATATATATATATATATATAAAATTAAATTATAATTAAAAATAATATACTACAGCTTAAAATATTTAAAATAAAATAATAATATTATATAAATTTATATATATACATATTTATTTATTTATTTATTTATTTATCATTTTTTTAACTATTAAATAATTTTATAATTAAATTATTTTTATTAATAATATAATATACTTAAAATATTTAAAATAAAAAATAAAATTAAATAAATTTTTATATTTATATAAATATATATTTATGTACCTTTATATATATATATACATATATATATATATACATATATATATATATATATATATATATATATATATATATATATATATATATATATATATATATATATATATATATATATATATATATATATATATATATATATATATATATATATATATATATATATATATATATATATATATATTTATAATTTTTATAATTATTAAATATTTTTATAATTAAATTATATTTAAAAATAATATACTATACTTAAAATATTTAAAATAAAAAAATAATATTAAAAAATATTTTTATATATAAATATATATTTTTGCACCTTTATATATATATATATATTTATAATTTTCCTAATTATTAATAATTTTAAATATAAATTATATTTATAAATAATATACTTTACTAAAAATATTTAAAATAAAAAAATAATATTAAATAAATATATATATCTATACAAATATTTATATATACCTATATATATATTTTATAAAAAATAATATTAGACAAATAAATAAATATATATATATATATAAATAAATTATATATATATTTATATATATATATATCATTTTTTTAACTATTAAATAATTTTTTAATTAAATTATATTTATTAGTAATATATTATACTTAAAATATTTTAAATAAAAAAGAATGCTAAATAAATTTTTTTATATATATAAATATATATTTATGTACCTCTATATATATTTTTTTATTTATAATTTTTTTAATTATTTAATATTTTTATAATTAAATTATATTTATAAATAATATACTTTACTTAAAATATTTAAATTAAAAAAATAATATTTTATATATATATAAATTTATGAAAATTTATGTATATATATATATATATATATACATATCCGTATATATAAATTTATATAATACCTATATATATATAAATAAATTTTTACTCATATATACCTATATTTATTTTTATTTACATTTTATTTAATTATTAAATAATTTTATGATTAAATTAAATTTATAAATATTAAATAATACTTAAAATATTTAAATTAAAAAATAATATTTTATATATATGTAAATTTATGTACATATATATATATATATATATATATATATATATATATATATATATATATATATATATATATATATATATATATATAAATTTTTATAATACGTATATATATATAAATAAATTTATATTAATATATACCTATATATATTTTTATTTCAATTTATTTAATTATTAAATATTTTTATGATAAAATTATATTTATAAATAATATACTATATTTAAAATATTTAAAACAAAAAAATAATATTAAATAAATTTTTATATATATTTATTTGTAATTTATTTAACTATTAAATAGTTTTATAATTAAATAATAGTTATAAATAATATACTATACTTAAAATATTTATATAAAAAATAATATTAAATATATATATATATATATATATATATATATATATTTATATATACCTATATATTTTTTTATTTATAATTTATTTAATAATTAAATATTTTTATAATTAAATTATATTTATAAATAATATACTATACTTTAAGTATTTTAAATACAAAAATAATATTACATATATATATATATATATATATATATATATATATATATATATATATATATATATATATATATATATATATAAGTATATATACCTATAAATATATTTATTTATAATTAATTTAATTACTAAATATATTTATAATTAAATTATAATTACAAATAATATTCTATACTTAAAATTTTTAAAATAAAAAAATAATATTATATAAATTTATATATATAGATATATAAAAATATATATTTAAATATATATATATATATATATATATATATATATATATATATATATATTATATATATATATATATTTGTTTATTTGTTATTTTTTTAAATATTAAATATTTTTATAATTAAATTATATTTAAAAATAATATACTTTACTTAAAATATTTTAATTAAAAAAATAATATTATTAAAATTTTTATATAAATATATATGTATATATAAATATATAAATATATATTTATATTTATATATACATATATTTATTTTTTTATTTATAATTTATTTAACTATTAAATATTTTTATAATTTAATTATATTTATAAATAATACATTATACTTAAAATTTTTAAAATAAAAAAATAATATAAAATAAATTTATATATACATATACCTATTTATATATTTTTATTTTTAATTTATTTAATTATTATTATTTTTGAAATTAAATTATATTTATAAGTAATAGACGATACTTAAAATATTTAAAATAATAAAATAATATTATAAAAATCTATTTATATATATATATATATATATATATATATATATATATATATATATATATATATATATATATAAATGTATATATTCCGATTCATATATTTTTCTTTATAATTTATTTAATTATTAAATATTTTTTTATTTAAATTAAATTTATAGATAATATACTATACTTAAAATATTTAAAATAAAAAATAATTTTAAATAAAATTATAAATATATATATATATCTTTATATATACATATATATATATTTTTTATTTATAATTTATTTAAATATTAAATATTTTTGTAATTAAATTATATTTATAAATAATATACTATACTTAAAATATTAAAAATAAAAAAATAATATTATATAATTTTATAAATATATATATATATACATATATATAAATATATTTATTTATAAATATGAACATATTTATATTTTTTTATTTATAATTTTTTTACTATTAAATATTTTTATAATTAAATTATATTTTAAAAAATATATTATATTTAAAATTTTTAAAATAAAAAAATAATATTATATTGATTTATATATATATAATTGAATTAATTATTAAATATTTTTATAATTAAATAATATTTATAAATAATATACCATACTTAAAATATTTATAATAAAAAATAATATTATATATATATATATATATACATTTATTTATTTATTTATAATTTATTTAATTATTAAATATTTTTATAAATAAATTATATTTATAAATAATATACTATACTTTAAATATTTAAAATAAAAAAATAATATTATATAAATTTATATATATAGATATATGTATATATAAATAAATATATATTTATATTTATTTATAAATATATTTATTTATTTGTAATTTCTTGAACTATTAAATATTTTTATAATTAAAATATATTTATAAATAATATACTATACTTAAAAAGTTGAAAAATAAAAAAATAATATTATATATATAAATAATATTCTTATATATATATAATATTCTTATATATATAAATAATATTCTTATATATATATATATATATATATATATATATATATATATATATATATATATATATATGTATGTATGTATATATATATATATGTATGTATATATATATATATATATGTATGTATATATATATATATATATGTATGTATATATATATATATATCTATATGTATATATATATATATGTATATGTATATACATATATATATATACATATATATATAAATATATATATGTATACATATATATATTTATATATGTATCTACATATATATATATATATATGTATCTACATATATATATATATATATATATATATATATATATATATATATATATATATATATATATATATATATATATATATATATTTATAATTCATTTAACAATTAAATATTTTTATAATAAAATTATATTTATAAATAATACACTATACTTAAAATATTTAAAATTAAAAAATAATATTAAATAAAATTATATGTCTATAAATATATATATATATATATATAGTTATTTATAATTTTGTTAACTATAAAATTTTTTTATAATTAAATTATATTTAAAAATAATATACTATACGTAGAATATTTAATATAAAAAAATAAAATTAAATATATATATATATATATATATATATATATATATATATATATATATATATATATATATATATATATATATATATATATATATATATATATATATATATATATCTTTTGTTGCTTATATATATATATATATCTTTATTTATCATTTTTAACTATTAAATAATTTTATAATTAAATTATATTTATTATTAATATATTATACTTAAAGTATTTAAAATAAAAAAAATAATATTATATAAATTTTTTTATATATATAAAGTTATATTTATGTACCTCTTTATATTTTTTATTTATAATTTTTTTAACTATTAATTATTTGTATAATTAAATTATATTTATAAATAATATATTATACTTAAAATATTTAAAATAAAAAATAATATTAAATAAATTTATATGTATATATATATATATATATATGTATATATATATATATATCTATGTATATATATATATATGTATGTATATATATAAATATTTAAAATAAAAAATAATATATATGTAATATATATATTTATTTATATATATATATATATATATATATATATATATATATATATATATATATATATATTAATATATACCTATTTATATTTTTATTTACAATTTATTTAATTATTAAATATTTTTACTATTAAATTATATTTATAATTAATTTACTATACATAAAATATTTAAAATAAAAAACTAAAATTAAATAAATTTATATATATATATACCTATATATATTTATTTATAATTTATTTAACTATTAAATAGTTTTATAATTAAATAATATTTATAAATAATATACTATACTTAAAATATTTAAAATAACAAATTATATAATATAAGTTTATATATATATATATATATATATATATATATATATATATATATATATATATATATATATATATATATATATATATATATATATATATATATATATATATATATATATGTATATGTATATTTATATATACACATTTATATTTATTTATGTTGACCTCATTTTTGGTGAGGTCTTTTCTCTCCTTAGTACTTCTTAAGATCTAGCCATAAGGTTTCGTCCTTGACTATCCTAGAGGACTAGAATTGGGACCCACCCTTTAGCAATTCAGCTACTTTTTTACTCCTCTTGGGACCCCACTTGGATGATTGCAAACCTCTAAATCACCTTCGAAGGGTAAGACCACCATATGAGGAACCAATAGTGAGCTCCTATAAGGTTGTTCAAGCCTTAGGACTACCCTGGGTGGTCTGATCTTGGTGAGGTCTGGCTTACACACACTGCACTCTCACACACACCATCCTTACCCATTTCTCTCCCCTGGTTCATTTGAGCACTCATGTGGCTAAGTCCAAACCCCTAGCTCTTTGGCTAAGAGGGTTGGAAACAACCCATGAGATGTTCAGGATGGATATTTATTGGTCCATGGCTCACTTTAAGCTTCATCATAATCAAAATTCAACTTTTGCCAAATGCCTAGTTGTGACATTGGGCCCTTCAAACCTACATAAAATTACCTAATTGCCCCAAAATTTCCAAAATTCCCCAAAAATTACCTAAAATTCCCAAAAATCCTAAAAATCATTTTAAAATAACCCCTACCTTTTAAATTTACCAAAATACCCCAATACTCTCCAAATAACCTCTTGATACCCTAAAATACCCTTTTGGCACAAAATTCCAAAAATTCCGAAAATTCCCAGAAAATTCCAAAAAATCCCAAATATTCCCAATTTCATTTTGTTCAACTATACCACAGCCCAATTTTGCAAAAATAACCAACTTTTATTAATATCCCCAAATTGCCCCATCTTTAACCTAAATGGACCCAATGTCACACTAAACCAACCCATTTGACCTCAATTTTGCCCAATTTCAATTCTAAACTTTAAATCAACATCATTAATATCAATCTAAACCAAATTCAAGTCCAAATTGATTCACATTTGAGTTCAATTCCATTTGAAATCCAATACCCCCATTTTAGCCTAAAGTGAACCCAAGCCCTAAACCTACCAAATTGATTAGCCAAACCCTAAAATTTCTTCCCAATTAATATTGGGAAGTCTTCAATACATTCCCCTAGACCATTTAAAACTTTCAATTGGGTCTAAATCCCACCTTAACCCAACTTGGACCCAAGTTGATTCAACCCTCCCCAAATTAACTAAAATACAAAAATCCACTAAATTGACCTTCCAATTGAACTCAAAACCTCCCCATGTCTTCATGAAACTTCTTCATGGCAATCAACTCTTCAAAATTTCTCAAGACATTTGGACCCAAATCAAGACCTAACTCAAGTTAGCCCAACCCAAACCCAAATGAGCCATTTTGAACCCATGACCAAACCAAACCAAATTGAACCAAATGTGGCTAAACCAACCTATCCACAGCCACTAAGTGAGTCCTCGGAACCACCCTAGATCCACCTAGCCCAAGCTAAGTGAGCCATGGACCAAGGGTTCCTCATTTTAAGGGATCTCTTCCCTTAAATGGACAAATCCACCTTTTGCCTCACCCCAAATCCCCCTTGCCCGGTTTATCACCATTAAACCCTACTCCTTGGTTGACCTGACCCATGGCCAGCTCCCTTGTCCTTGCCGGCCGGCCTAGCCGCCGGAGGGAGTCAAAACCGAGAGCCACCACTAAGTGAAACAAACCCAAACTCACCCAATTGGCCACCTCAGCCAAATCAAACCTTGGAGCTCCTCTGCCCTCCACCTGAGCAGTGGAATCCACCCACCAATTGAGCCCTAGCTCAGCCCAATGGCCCTGGCCATTTAAACACCTCTTCTCGGCCATGAGAAAGGTGCTGAAGGGTGTTGAAATTTTTCTCAACAAAACCTCACCAAATCACTCCCAGAGCTTCTCCCAGCCTAGAGAAGAAGAACCCCACTGTTCTCCTGCCCCGAATCCCCCAGCTCGAGCTCAATTTCTCACTGAAAATCGAGCCGAAACGAGACACTCGTGAAACTTCATCAAATCCAAATTAACTCTTCCCACACCTTCACCGCAGGTAGAGAAGGAGTTCCCCGTCGAAAGCCCCCTCTCCGTACCACCCGATTGTTCCAGCCTCCAAGCTTTGTGATCGGGCCTGGTGGAAGTCAAGCCTAGACATTTCACCACAGCTCCAGGCTTCATCCCTAACCTCCTTGGACTCCAATGAACGTTCCGAGACTCTCTGATAGAAGCTTCACTTCTCAGAGCTAAGGTATTTCGCTCTTCTTCCTCCCGAGCTTCCAGCGATTCTTCATTTTATTTAAGTCAATGTCAATGCATGTTTATTGTATGAATGTGTTCGTCTTCTCAAGACGAATCTATAGAGCATAAGAACTCAAAAATTTGTTGAGAATCGAGGGAGATATTAGGGTTAGAAGGTCGACAGCTCACGGGACGCACCAGTCGTAGACGTTGACCAGGAGCCGTCCGATTGATTGTGTATCGGCTGAACGACGGAGATCAAGTCGGACCAGAAGACGGAACGGGACCGCGGGATGCGTGGCAGCTGACTCAGGTGGCGGCGTCGAATGGGAGCGCGACACATAGAGCTTCGGAGCCACCGAGGTTGACGCGGCGCTGATTGGTTTAAATAGGAAAATCCGATTTTTTCTTATTTATTTAAATACCTGAAACATCAAAAATTGATATCATTGCATAGAAAAATCATAAAAATAAGAGAAAAATACCCCCTTGCTCAGTGAACAGAGGAGAATAATGTGGAAAAGGAATTGATCTATTTTGTTGAGTATTTTATATTTTAATTAATTTAATACTGTTTTGAGCATTTTAATTCTCCATTCATGTATACATTTCACCATGGCATTAGACCATGTGCTTTTGAAGCCTTCGATATTGGGGACATTCTCTCGAATGTTTCAAGGTCGAGGCCATCCCTGTGGTAAGTTATGTATTTTTCAAGTTTATGTCACTATTTTTGACATTTTAATTCCAAAAATTACCATGTTGTTCAGAAAATTCCAGAAAAATTTGGTGAAGTCCCTTAGGACCAGAGGACCCTAGGATAATTATGGTTTGAGTCAATTCATTAAAAATAAACCTAATTGGTCTAATAACTCAAAATTGAACTTTAATTAATTAGAGTTAATCACACATTAAAATAACTTGAAATAAATTCTCCACTGATTTCTAGGATCAGGGGAACCTCACATAAAAATTTGAAGTCAATTGGGAATGTTTAACCCCACTAAATGGATCAATTAAGTCACACAATCAAAATTAAGCTATAAAAATTCATAAATTCAAAAATACATTTAAAAAATTCACCAAATTGATCTTGGGACTTCTCTGATATCAGAGGAGTCTAACAAAAATAAAATTGGAATTTTCTAAAAACTTTCATTTTTGAGCATATTTTGATATTTTTAATAATTAAAAAATAATAAAAATCATAAAAATGTCATATTTGGTCCCATAATCACTTAGGAACCAGTCAAATATTTTTCCTAAGTCTCTAGGTTAAGATATTTAATTTCAAAGCCTTAAAACAATTTTTTTGAATTAAAAAATGTATTTTCTAGCCTTTCCACTAATATAATTCTAATAAATCAAATTTGTTTCTCTGACTTTCTTGAGGTCAGAGGGATTTTTGAAAAATATAAAATCTATTTTTCAACTTTTATTTTATTTTATTATTAATTAACACTCCAAAATTTAAAATAATTATAATAAATAAATAAAATTCAAAAAATCACCAAAATTGGTCCAAGTGGTCCTCTGGTCATTAGGAATGTCCCATAATTTTCTTAAGGATAGAAACTTTACCTTGGTCATGTTGATGAATTTTCTTTGAAAATCCCTATTTTCCATTAAAAATAATTATATAAATAAATTAAATTCAGAAAAATCACATTTTCTCCTCTAATGTCTTAATTGACATGTGAGTAGAGTGGAATAAAAATTTTAAGTTCATTTAAGCTTAATTTAATGAGTTATAAAATAAATAAGCTTAAAGGGGCATAAAGGTAATAAAAGATTTTAACCCCCTAATTAAAACTTTAGGTTTAATCAACATGGGGGTAAAATATCTGATTTTAATCTTCTCTTAGATTTTTGAAACTTTGGGAAATTGAAGGGTAGGAACCCATTAATCACTTTAATAAAAAAAATGAAACCTTAATTAATTAAATAATTCAAATTTTGGAATATTAATTAAAATTGAATTATTAAAATGGGGATATAACTTAAGAGGATATTAATTCCTTAATTTAAAAATCCCTAAATAAATCACTTAAAAATGTTTAACTCTTAAACTTAAGAGGATAAGTTGAATTAATAATTAAATGATTTAAAATAAATAATTCTTAATTTGATTAAAACCTAAAATGATAAATAATTAAAAAGTAAATTAAAAATATTTGAAACTAATTAAAAAATCATTTTAAAGCAAACTTAAATCAAATTTGCAAATTTTAAATAATTTTAAGATAACTTACCTTAAAACATAATGTAAACATTAAATTAATTAATATGATTATTCCAAATTAAATCATCAAAATTTAATAAATAATTTGAACACCACTTTTTACCTAAGTTAATCTAAAAATGAAATTAACATAAGATTTTGATATCATTTATAAAAGGTCTAACTTAAATGAATCAAACACCTTTCCAAACTTAAAATCATTGATTAAAATTCCATAATTAAATCACATTAAAATAAATCAATAACTTTAACTTCAAATCATTAAAAATCTTTAACAAACTAACTTGCCCCTGAAAGCTTTAAATTATTATAACTAGTAAATGAAGCGTTAAGTGAAATATCACCTCACTCATAGGATAATCAAACATCCTAGTTCACTGAGCAAAGGAACAAAACTTAACTAAACCCTTGGATGATCAATTCACCAGTACAATGAAGTTCATTTGGATTCAAAATAGTCTCAGAAGTATTGAAAAGATGTTTAGAATTCGTTCTAAGCACTTCCTCGATACGGTGAGATGTTTTAAAGAAAAATTGAACTTAATTGTTCTTTGATGAAGAAAATCATCCTTAACTAAAAGTCAAGAACCTAGACGTCATAGGAAATGACTAGCTATAAGATTAGGATTCTGGTAGACAACCAAAACCATTCCTTTAGTCTTTACTTAGGTACTTATTGAAATATTTAAATGCCTTAACATGTGTTTTAAAAGTGTAGCTTGGAATGACGGGAAGACTCTCCAGGTACGCTTTTATGTTATTGCATTTACTTTATTGCACTGCGCTTTACTTTTTTTGCATGTTAAACAAGATTGTTGCATGAAAACCAAAACCTTTAGGATAGCCACAAAATCAAAACCAAAACTAAATTAAAAGCCACTACAAGATAAAATCCACCGCCACAACATTTCAAAATATAAAATAATTCAAAATTTAATCACAAACAGAACAACAAAACCACAACTTTAACTAAATTAAAATGTCTCGTTGAATGATCGAAAATACATTGGATGATGTAACCCACGTGTTGCTAATGGGATTTCCCACGGTCTAAATGAAAGTGTGGAGCTCATTCAGTTGAGTTTAACAAATTCAGCTGGACTAAGTGAATTCGATGAAAATAACGGTGCCGGGATGACGGAACCGTGGGATCTTAATCGGTTCTGTTTAAAACAACTATAAGATTTGTTTTAATTAAAACAGTAAAAGGCATTTGGACTTTAAGATCTCTAAACAATAAAACTTCACTTATCTCTTGATTTTCATCTTCTAAAACTAAACCTCTACAACAACAAAGAGCCTGGAGCATAGTGGGCAGCACGACCATCTTCGTCAGTAAAACTTGCGTCTACTTTAGCAAAACATTCCTTAGAATAAAATAACCAAGTCATAGGACTTCGAGGTAGTTTGCCTAATGCAACATAAATCCTTAACTTTTTTTGTTAGGCATTTGCATGACCATGTCATGAAAATTAAGCCCTAACTGGTCTTAGGATTCCGAGGTAGTCGTTCGGTACGACATAAACCCTCACATCTTCGAGGCTATTTGTGTGATTATATCATATAAATATAAGTCCTAATTAATTAAAAATTGGCAAGATTGAAACATTAAATAATTTTCCCTAATTGAAGCCAAACAATAGGATAGTTTAGGACGTTGCCAAGATTCTTCTTAGATCCTCAGCTTCTCCTACTTCTCCTCCATTGGATTCCCAAAATAAACTGTTCTGAATTTGATCCATTCCCTATTGAAATTTCCAAAATTCAATCCTTTGAAACCTTAAACTTTGAAATCTTGAGAGCAAAAACACTGATCATTATCGGAGTTTTCTTAAGTGATTCCCGTCATTTAAGATGTAATTAACTATAGGGGCTTGCCCTTATAGGGAACTTTAAGAACCCAGGTAATATAAACCCTGCTTAATTCCTTTATATTAAGCAGGGGAACCTGTCAGCTTTTAAAATTGGTTCGCAGACCAAATGGATGACACAAATCTTCTAGTTTATTTAACCGAGCCTCATCTTCAAGCAGTGTGTCTATTCTTCTGGATAGATATACAGTTTGTGGTGTGATGCTCGTTTATATAAACTATTTGGGATGTGAGATCGGTTTAATTTCATATCTTAAAATTTCTAAATTTAAAATTATTTTCAAAATTAAATGCTACTTTCAAATTATATATATATATTTAAATTAAATTTAAAATCTAAAATTCGCCGATAATTTCTGTAGGTGACCCCTTTTTCTAAAATACAACACAACTTAAAAATATGCCGACACGTTTCTGGCGACTCCGCTGGGGACTAGTTCCTCTCTCCATTTTGATCAGATGGTTTTGCTTGCATAAATTAGTAGTAAGTCCATGCCCCTAGTGGATCAGACTACCATTCTTCCGTTGGCATGCCTCGCTCATTTGTGTCTTGAACGGGTACAGTCAACTCCTTTTGGATATTGGAGCCACTGTTTAGACACCCCTAAATAGAGAGGTTCCAGAATCTTCCTTTGATACCTCTCCGGAGAGGCGAGTTAGACCCCCAATAGGTGTTAGTTTAGGAGCGGTCCTTCGGGTTGGGAAATCCTACGAGATTTTTCCTTCCTTTCTGAGTTCTGGATTGGGTCCTTTACCCTCTCTAATCTCCTCTCATTTTTAACAAATAAACTAACCGCCTAACAAACAAAATCTCTTTTAATCAAACTTAAATAAATTGTGTTCGGACTCTTTTTCTATTTCTTTCTTTTCGTCCTGACGAAGGAAGCATAATTCAGGACTGATAGTCGGAACTTACCTTGCAGAAGATGCCTGCCCGAAGCTGATCTTCTCTTTCACCAACGGACTTGACTTAGCTGTCTACCAGGACGAGCTGCCTAGCGATGCAATCATCCACTTCGGACAAGGGTTTGACAATACGGACGTTAAATTTGCCGATGTTACTCTTTTCGCACTGAGACTGAAGCTGTGATTGAGTTTAACCTGAAGTTAACTCAAGAATTCCCTCCCCTGCAGAGGGCCCCAGTTGAGAAGAACACTGTTGTTCACAGAAAGTTGATTGCTACCACCAGAACTATCGTCTCGACCCCCACCGGTCTGGTCATTACTGCACCTACCCCGGACCCTGCCAAACTGTAGGGAAATGAGGTGCAAGTCAGTTATGAGCTTGTCACCGTGGAGGGTTCAGACTTCGCTACGATACCGTCTATTTTCAAAATATGGTCCGGTTCGAAGTATAGGCCCTTAACCCGGACACAGAGGAGGAATAAAAACAGGAAGTTTGCCAAGATCAAGAAGGTCAGAGAAGCTGAAGCCGCCTGTCTTGAAGAACTCCCCGAAGAGAAAGAGGAAGAACTGCCAGAATACTCGACACTGTTGGAAAGAAATAGATTCCACCCTCTCTCTGCTGCATCTAATGAAGTAGATGCCAGGAAGATGGTCGCTGCGTTACCCCGGCTTGCATATTACAGTGACAGTAAGAAGAAGAAGAGCAGGGCTACACCGCTCACCCGATTGCGTGCGGTAGCCGAGAAATTAGCCAGAAAAGAAGAATGTCCTGTATCAGAGATTCTGAGAAGAATGGGACGAGTGCCAGTTAAGTCTCGCCTCGGTCCACGAGTAAAGCCTTCCATTATTCCTGAAAGACCAAAGAAAAAGGTACGAGCTAGTGAGGAAGGCTCACATGTTGTATCGGGTCTCCATATTAGGGAGGACACTACCTACTTATGCACCGCCGAAAGACCAGCCGGTCCTAGGCTTTCTGCTACAAGAAGGATGGTGTGGTGACCTATTATTGCCGAACCAATACCAACAGAACGTTCTGGAAAGAGAAGTCCCACTGAAGATCCCAGATCTGAAGAAAGTGCCGCAGTAAAAGAAACTATTGAAAGAGAGGTTCAACAGTCGTCTCCTGACGACCATGAGATCGCTCAGAAAAGGCCACTTGAGGATGCCATAGGGCAACTAAGAATGGACATCCGACGGCTAGCAAGAGAAAGAGGAGATGAATTAAGGGACGAAGTGGATTCGTCAGAATTCATGGATGAAGAGTATGCTGAGATTAACATGGTTGAAACACGAGCATCGTCAGCTTCACAGGGAGTTCCGCCAGATTTAGAAAGAGATGAGCCAGAGTTAATGAGAGCACAGCTTCGGAAAAGAGATGATACGATTTCCTAGATGGAAAAAAGGATGGAAGAGATGGCTGCCGCCTTAGCCACTCTCCAGAGTCAGGCCCAGCCTCAGAAAGAGATACCCTCGGAGGTCATCCATATTACAGATGGAGGAAAAGAGATTACATCTGTTAACGGAGATGATCAGCGAAGAAAGATTCGCACGTAACATGATTCCCGAAAAGGATATTAAGAGCATGGTAGAACAACGAGTGTGAGAAGCCTTAGCTCAGTCCAAGAATGGAACATCTATTCAGACGGGTAGACCTTACCCAGAAGAATTTGATGCAGTCCAATACCCGAAGGGCTTTGTACCACCTTTGTTTAAGACTTTCGATGGAATGGGAAACCCTCAGCAACATGTCACACATTTTTGTGCCAGTTGCTGTAATGCCGGTGGGAGCAACGCCTTACTTTTCCGACAGTTCGTCAGCAGTTTGTCAGGGATCGCCTTCGACTGGTATGCAGAATTGCCGAATGGTCAGTTAAAACTTTTGCAGAATTGGAAAATCTCTTCGTTAAGCGGTTTGCCGGAGCTCAACACCACATCACCATCGGTGATCTAGTGGTGGAGTGACAGAAACCGAACGAAACTTTGGTGGATTACATACTTCGATGGAGGAACCTGAGCATGAAGTGTGAACCACAGCTTCAGGAACAACATGCGGTCGGTATCTTGCTTAAGAGTTTCCATGGCCCGATAGCACTTCTCCTTAAGGGATTCACCATTAAGACTTTCGAAAAGTTGCTTAGCAAGGCCGGGAGCTTGCAAGAGGAAGCAAAACAGACTAAGTTTCACGTATAAGACCGATAAGCGAAGCCTCGCAAAAGCATTCGAGAAGAAATCCGGGACCGTCGCGAAGAAGGACAAAGGCAAGCAGCCAATGCAAATACGGCCAGAACAACCGCAACAGACTTATCAACACCCTCAGCAGAATTATCAGCCTCAACAGAATTATCAGCCTCAACAGAGGTTTCAGCCTCGACCGAGTTATCACTCGCCGCGGTACGATCAACGGCCGTCTCATCCACTCCGTCCTGTGAAGGAACTGTTGAACAAAGAATACCCCTTCAAGACTGAGGCAATGGCTAAGATGTTTCGCAATTTGATGAAGACGCCTGACTTTCAGTTACCAAAGCCCAGGAAGCCTGAAAAAGTCGACAAAAAGGATCATCCGAACTACTGTCCCTACCATCGGATGATCGGACATAAAATCGAAGACTGCTTCACTTTCAAGAATTGGCACGAGAACAACCATCGACAAGGGAACATAACGATCCTGAAGGAATACATGAAGGAACCCCAAAAAGGAGGTTTCATCAATGTTATCTCGGCAAATCCTATTGTTCCGATCAACCCGTACACGATCAACGATGGATGGAGTACTGTCTGGACGAAGTCATCAAAGAGAATTTTGGATCACATCCAAACTGCTTCGGTGCGTGCTTCAACTCAGAGTTTGAAACCTGTTAAGCTGGCACTATCGCTTACAATTGAAGAACCGCCTCAGGAGGAGGAGAAGATCGTAGAAGAAAAGAAGACCGACGCTTCAAAGACTAGACTAGGGGCTGCTTATTCTAGGATGGTTGTTTCTGATTTGGAGGAGAAATTCCTCGAACCTCTGACTCTGTATGATTATTTGCTCGCTCCGGATGGATCTTATAATGATAAGAGTTTTAGTGTTGTCTACGTTTTGACTGTTTCTAATGATTACGTAACTAACGACAACCAACCTAATCCGGATCTCGATTTCGACACAAATAACGATTCTCAAATCATACAAAACCTAGATAACCACGACGAAGAGGAAGACGTTCACAAGGATGGCTACGAAAGTTCAGTAAGTGACTAGTCTATTTGTAAATTCTGAGGAGCTCCGATCACGATAGAGTTAGAACTATCAGACGCCGAGGCAACTTCAGAAGAGCCAGTCGCTCCGATCCAAGAGGAGACACCGATAGATCCAGATGAAATTATTGAAGTCAATCTAAAAAGCGAATAGGTCCTACCTCCGAGATTGGGTCCAAAGGACAAAGGAAAGCAGGTGGTTGCTCAGGAAGAGCTAACCCCAGCGGAAGAGTTGCCCGTTCGGGAAGAAATTGAACAGCCTGGTAATAAAGTGGACTATAATGTGCTAGCCCATCTTAGGAAGCTACAGGCCAAACTGAGCATCTACGACGCTCTGATCCTGTCAAAGAAGATGAAAGAATCTCTGGTCAAGGCCTTGCTTGATCCAGAGATTTGCTTAGCTCAAATGGTTGGCAATTCCTTCGATGAGGTTTGCTCATTGAAAGGACAGCGCGGTGTTACCTTCACGGACGATGATTTACTACTTGGAACAGCAGATCACAACCGATCATTGTACATTTCAGTCAGTATTGGAAAGTTCACACTCTCCAGGGTGCTAGTCGATCCGGGAGCATCAATTAATATAATGAACCTTCGAACGCTAGCCTATTTAGAGATTGATGCCCGTGATCTCGAGGCGGACAAGATGATGCTGAGAGGCTTCAACCAGAAAGGAGAAAGAGCTCTTGGATCGATAACACTGTTAATGAAGATCGGTGAATTAGCCAAGACAACCGCAACGTTCCACATGATTGATTCTGAGACGTCATTCAACGCTCTACTGGGTCGGCCATGGATCCATGAGAACCGGATGGTACCGTCGTCTCTACACCAATGCATAAAGTACTATGAAGGAGGACAAGAACAATGTATCAAAGGTGATTTGCAACCATTCTCCGTGAATGAAATCAGAATCCACGAAGATGCAGCTTACAATGCACCTCCAAAGGAAACTATCTTCTCCAGAAATGCCATACCAAATCAAGCAAAAGAAGCACGAGACGACAAAGAACCTAAAATTCTTGTTCAACAGATACTCACCACTCCCTTACGGCAAGATGGTGAAGGTTTCTCCAGAACTCGCACCCGAGGTCGAGGCCGGGGATGAGGTCGAGGAAGAAACGGGGGAACAGTTGAACAGAAGAAACCGGTCATCAATGTTGATTGGGAGAATAGCTCTGAAGAAGAAGAGGAAATCAAGAAAGAAGCAGCGACAGTAAACCAAAAGAAACCCCAGTTCAAGATCTCTCTCGAAGATGAAAAGAATGAAGAATACAAAGCAATGTACGAGAAGATTAACCACTATGTGCATACTATGACCCTGACCCGATCCATTCTAATAAGATCGAAGGTATGGTGGTCAAGGAAATACATGTTGGCGGTACTAAACCAATCAAGTTCTACCGTGGTGCTTCCTCTTCCAAAACTGAAAAAGATGTACAATTTGAAGATGTTACTTCTTCTGAATTAATGGAATTGTCGTTCGAGTGGTATTCTCCCTGTGTTTAAAATTTAATTCAACGTGGTGTCTTACCTAAACAGTGGTCAAAAGGTCAATCACAGCGCTTTGAAAAGTTATGGAAAAATGCCAGTCGGCCTCTCAAGTCAAAATATGGTCTTGGATTCGGCACAGTAGGATCAGTTGATGATACAGGATTTTGCTTGGTTGTCGCAAGTGAGCCTAATGAAGACTGCTTGGAAGTTTCAGAAAATCTTGAAGATCTACCAATCAGAGATGCTCCGCCTGCATTTGAAGAAGAAATTAAATCTACAATAGACGAGTTAATGGAAGTTAACTTAGGTACTGGCGAAGAGCCTAGACCGACCTTTGCTAGCTCCTTACTCAATAAAGAAGACTCCGAAAAAATGATCAAGCTATTAATGGAATTCAAGGACTTTTTTGCTTGGAATTATGACGAGATGCCAGGATTAGCTCCAGAGGTTGCAGTTCATAGACTAGGAGTGGATCCCGCTGTCGTTCCAGTTAGACAAGCTCCCAGAAGAATGCGTCTAGAGATTGAACAACAAGTTATAGCTGAAATTAAGAAGCTAATAGACACTAAATTTGTCCGTGAAGAACAATACCCTACTTTGTTAGCCAATGTGGTACCGGTCAGAAAGAAGAATGGACAGATTAGAATCTGCGTAGACTTCAGAGATTTGAATAAAGCATGCCCAAAAGACGAATTCCCACTACCAATTACAGAATTGATGATCGACATCGCTTCAACACATGAAGTCTTCTCTTTCATGGATGGATCATCAGGATATAATCAGATAAAGATGGCACCGGAAGATGAAAAGCTCACAGCCTTCAGAACGCCAATCGGAATATACTGCTACACAGTAATGCCTTTCGGATTGAAGAACGCAGGAGCAACTTACCAAAGAGCAATGACGAGGATTTTCGATGATCTCATTCATAACCAAGTCGAGTGCTACGTGGATGATGTGGTCCTCAAAAGGAAACTAAAGGAAGATCATTTGTATGATTTGAGAATTGTTTTCGAGCGATTAAGACAATTTAATCTTAAGATGAATCCCTTAAAATGCGCCTTCGGCGTCACCTCTGAGAAATTCTTAGGATTTGTTGTTCGACATCGTAGAATTGAAGTCGATCCGGAAAAGATTAAAACTATCTTAGAAATGCCGCCTCCCAAAACCTTGAAGCAACTACGATCCTTTCAAGGAAAATTGGCATATCTTCGACGCTTTATTTCGAACTTGTTAGGTAGGTGTCAGCCCTTCTCGGCATTGGTTAAAAAGGACGCCAAATTCGTTTGGGAAGAGAAATGCCAGCGGGCCTTCGAGGACATTAAGCAATATCTAATGACACCTCCTCGTCTTAGCAGCCCCAGCTCTCGGTAGACCGTTGATACTTTATACCGCGGCTTTAGACGACTCCCTTGGAGCCCCGTTAGCCCAGGTCAATGACGAGGGAAAAGAAAATGCACTCTACTACTTAATTCATCGTCTGATTCCGATGGAAGTAAAGTACCCTCCGATTGAGAAGCATTATTTAGCCCTGATCTTCGCCGCTCAGAAACTCAGGCATTACATGCTTTCTCATAAGGTCAACCTTATTTCGAAGTTCAATCCATTGCAATATTTGATGACTCGCCCGACGCTTTCTGGCAGACTTGCTAGGTGGTCGATGATACTATTGCAATTCGATATAACTTTCGTTCCTCTTCGTGCCGTAAAAGGGCAAGTCCTAGCAGACTTCCTTGCAGCACATCCTTTGCCACAGAATCTCCTCTCAATGACAACTTGCCAGACGAGCAGATAATGAGCTTAGAAGACCCTGATGATCAACGTTGGAAATTGTACTTTGATGGAGCATCTTCAACGCAGAAAGACAGAGAATCGCAAACGATAGTGCCTGGTAAGGGAGGAATCAGACTAATCTTTATAACACCGGAGCGGGGGATGTTAAGATACTCCTACCACCTAACAGAACCGTGTACAAATAACGAAGCAGAATATGAAGCCCTCATAACAGGATTAGAATTAACCATTCATATGGGGATAACAAATATCAACATCTACAGAGATTCGCAGTTGATTATTCAGTAGATTGTTGGACAATACAGAATTCTGAAACCGAGACTCGAGCAGTACTTTCAGTATGCCATGAAACTATTGGAAAAAATTCCAAATGTAACAATCTAAAAGATTCCCAGAAAAGAAAATGCTCTAGCAGATGCGTTAGCCCGCCTCGCAAAAGAGTTTGCCTACTTACAGGATGAATCAGTTGAAGTGTCAGTTCAGGGACGACAGGTTCTCTCATAGCTTAACATGGATACAATACATAAATCATAAAAAGAAGGAGAAACAATTGTAGCAGTAATAGAAAATGCAGAAGACTGGCGTCAGCCATCAATAAACTATCTGCAAATAGGAAACCTACCGGACGATAAGTCGTTAGCCCATCAAATCAAGAAAAGAACTCTGTCTTACGCATTAATTAACAATACGTTATACAGAAGGTCTTTTAACCAGATGTGGCTAAGGTGCCTAAGCGGGTCCGAGGCTCGTGAAATTGTTAAAGAAGTGCACTCAGGACTTTGTGGCGCTCATCAGTCAAGTTTGAGGATGAAAATGAAGATTAAGAGACTGGGTACTACTGGCCCTCAATGATGACCGACTGCATGAAGGTCGCCAAGAGTTGTCACCAGTGTCAAGTGCATGTAGTGGTTCTACATCAACCTCCAAATGTGCTAAATCCGACAATCGCGTCGTGGCCATTTGAATGTTGGGGCATAGATATTGTGGGTCCGATAGAACCGCCTTCTTCAAGAGGACATCGCTTCATTCTCACTGCTACAGACTACTTTTCCAAGTGGGCAGAAGTCGTACCGCTCAGGGAAGTGAAAGCGCATCACGTGCTACAGTTCTTCAAGAATCAGGTCGTCTACCGCTTCGGAGTACCGCACAGAATCATTTCAGATAATGGGTCCGTGTTCAGAAGCACGAAGATCAACAATTTTGTCAGAAGACACGGGATCGATTGGCGTTATTCAACAATCTACTACCCAAGAGCAAACGGCTTGGCCGAGGCTTTTAATAAAACTCTCGTCCAAATCTTAAAGAAAACCTTGGACGACAACAAAAGAAATTGGCACGAGAAGTTATTAGAAGCCTTATGGGCATACAAAATGAATTTCAGGACTCCTACTCAGTCTACGCCCTACGCTTTAGTGTACGGGTCCGAGGCAGTTCTACCCTTGGAGGATCAGCTCCCATCACTCAGAATTGTAGTTGCGAACGGGATCACTACTGAAGAAAATGCCGGACTACTACTGGAAGAATTGGAAAACTTGGAAGGAAAATGACTTGCAGCACGAATGTGAATCTGGAACTGTATCAAGCTAAGATGATCCAGGCCCACGACAAACTGGTCCGCCCAAGGACATTCTAAGTCGGTGACTTGGTCCTAGTTCTCAAGAGACCTATTCTTGCACACCGCAAGATAGGAGGTAAGTTTAAACCGACTTGGGAAGGGCAGTTCGTGGTCGAGACAAGCCTACTCGTGAGGTTCTTACCGGCTTGTGAATTGCCGTGGAGAACGATTTATGCTTCCAATCAATGGATGATACTTGAAGAAGTATTACGCAACCTGATGTTTCGAAGAATGAAATTTCATTCCTAGAAGCACGGGTAGAGTAATCACTTATAACTGGATCTGAACCCGAAAGAAAATGAATGATAAAAAATCATAAGAAAAACAATGTATTAAAGGAAAACATATGCAATTGAAATAATAATAAAATTTTGACTCTTCCTTTCGAGCCCAGCTCACTCCTGATCTTTTATTATCTTCTCTTACTCTTATAAAATTTGAAATAATTAAATGAGAATTTTTTTCATTAATAAGTAAATTTTCTTATTGTTCTCGTCCTGAGTACAAACTTCGATCCTTTCTTGTTTTCTTTTCGTGGAAATGTCGAATGGGCGGCCGTTCCTCGAACTTTAAGGATGGCGTAAGTCTTGCACTTAACAAAGAAGAGCCGAAAGTCGACGCCGTGATAGAGGTCGGCTCGGACCTTTCACGACTCGGAGTTGGAATATGAGAAAACTGCTTGGACTGCTGTGGATCCCGAACAGTCCCGTGGGAAGACAGTGATGAGGCTCAACAAGAAGGCTCCCTAAGATGTGAACAAGAAGAGAAAGATCAATATGATCGAGGAGAACAAGATGAAATCAGTGATAACGGCCACAGGAGGAAAGCTTGTCAGTGCTGCTCCTACCGAGATTCAGGGAGAGAAGAAAGCCACCCTGACCCAACTCAGAGAAGAAACAAGAATCGCCGTATCGCCAAGATGCTGAAGAAATTAACAGAAGAGCAGAACAAGGAAGAAACCCCGACGGTCTTGGCATTTACCCCGAGGAGGCCAGTCCTCAGGAGCACCATAGCAGAGGTTGTTCCGGAGGAGGTTACTACAGAGCCTACACTTGAGATAGTGACGATCCCAGGAGAGGGTGATGGTGTGGAGCCATATATCCAAAAGTACGTCACTAGACCACGACAGCTGCAGATAATTTCAGAGCACGAATCGGAGATGATCCGCAGGGTTCGTGGCAGCAATTTTGAATACTTTCGCAGAATCGTAGCGTGATATGTCAACATCCCGGAAGGACTAGAGTTACATACAGATGTTTTCTCTCACTACGAGCAGAGTGAGATTGTAGACTACGTCAATGAGCTGAAGAAACAAGGTCGTGCAGGACGATTATGTAGCAGGACCTACTCTGACCCAAAGAAATGGAAAAGAGGTAAGGGGAGGATTACTATTCAATTCAAATGTTGTTACAACTTCGCTGATGACAAGAAAGGAAATCCGCCAGGGATACTCCGCTATGATGAAGTGGATCCAATGCCAGTTTTAATTAAGAAAATGATAAAAAGGATGGTGGCTTGGTGAGTCTTACCCGCTGATTACATACCGAACAGCTGTATTATCAACATCTATGCGTAGGAGATCGCATTCCACCTCACACGGATCATCATGATTTTGTAAGGCCCTTTTGTGCCATTTCCTTCATCAACCAATGCAACATTATGTTCGGTACAGAACTCCGGATAGTTGGCCCCGAAGAATTCCGAGGGCCGGTGGAGATACCTCTACTGGTAGGCTCTGTTCTCGTACTACAAGGAAATGGTGCAGATATTGCGAAGCACTGCATACCGGGAGTTCCCTACGAGCGAATCTCCATCACTTTCAAAAGGATGGATGAGAGTAAAATTCCGGTCTACTTCCAACTGCATCCGTAACTAGAGAATTTGCGGCACTCACGAGCCGTAGGCTACAAACTAGTAAGCACACCTCTAAAATACACTTACATGGGATTCTTCCTCCGGAAAGTGGCTTAGAAGGTGATGTTATTACCTGTGTAGTTTACTTTTCAGACATGGATGAATCAAGCAGACAATTTTGTCAGAGTACACGAAGATATCAATGCAGTCTGTGTTCAGATATATATATGAACTTTTGTAAAAATTTTTTTTTCAGAAGGATGTCATCAGAAATGTTTTGATGGAATCACCTGATGTATCTTCGACATTTTAGTGGAAATGAACTTTGGGTTTTACCTTTAGTTTTGTGCAATTTACTGCAAATGCCACCAGATCTGAGTTTAACTCGGTCTAAAAAGAAAGTCAGACGAAGAACGATTTGAATGAAATAATAACAACAAAATAAAATTTGAATTTAAAGTCTGAATAAAACACAAACCAAAACGCGAAACAGTTCAACTTAAAACTTCAAGATATGAACCAAGTAAATCAATTAAAATCCAAATATAAATGAAATTTCAAACCAAAATGAAATTAAAACAAAATCAAATCACTAAAGCAATGAATAATAAAAACAAAATTCCCGAATCTGATATCCCCAGCTTCCGGCTGTTCTCGAAACCTTTTCGACTCTCTGCGATTTTCTTCCCTCTTCTTGAGAAGGCCGACTGAGTCTACTGACACAGAACCACGAAATTTTTGATTTGGTTCTGATGGCATGGATTCATATCCTTTGACAAACAATCAATCTTCAATCAACTCTCTTGGGATGTGAAACACTTTCATGTCTCATTCAAATCTTCCACAAAACTAAATTTCCACAGAATCTTCAAAACCAAATCAATACCAACTTTTGGAATTGGTACCTAAATTCTTGTTCCCATCCTTCTGAGACTGGTACCTAACTTCCAGTTCTCTTTTTGAGATCGATACTTAAATTTCGATTCTCTCTTCTGAATTCCCGCCAATCTCGCATCCTATCCGAGAAACTTTTCCGCACTCTAATCCTCCGACTCGGGTATAAGACTGCTAAGGCATCCTGATCTCGGTGTCCCTAATCCCGCACTCTTCCGAGAAACTTTTTCGTACTCCTGAAATTTTGAGATCGATACCTAAATTTCGATTCTCTTTCGAGACTGGTACCTAAATTCCAGTTCTCATCCTTTTGAGGTCGGTACCTAAATTCCGATTCTCTTTTCGAGATCGATACATAAATTTCGATTCTCTTTCGAGACTGGTACCTAAATTCCAGTTCTCATCCTTTCGAGGTCGGTACCTAAATTCCGACTCTCTTTTTGAGATTGATACCTAAATTTCAATTCTCACTCTTTCGAGATCAGTACCTAAATTCTGATTCTCATCCTTTGTGAGGTCGGTACCTAAATTCCGACTCTCTCTTCGAGATCAGTACCTAAATTCTGATTCTCATCCTTTGTGAGGTCGGTACCTAAATTTTGACTCTCTCTTCGAGATCAGTACCTAAATTCTGATTCTCATCCTTTGTGAGGTCGGTACCTAAATTTCGACTCTCTTTTTGAGATTGATACCTAAATTTCAATTCTCACTCTTTCGAGATCAGTACCTAAATTCTGATTCTCATCCTTTGTGAGGTCGATACCTAAATTCTGACTCTCTCTTCGAGATCGATACCTAAATTTCGATTCTCTCTTCGAGATCAGTACCTAAATTCTGATTCTCATCCTTTGTGAGGTCGGTACCTAAATTCTGACTCTCTCTTCGAGATTAGTACCTAAATTCTGATTCTCATCCTTTGTGAGGTCGGTACCTAAATTCCGACTCTCTTTTTGAGATTGATACCTAAATTTCAATTCTCACTCTTTTGAGATCAGTGCCAAAATTCTGATTCTCATCCTTTGTGAGGTCGGTACCTAAATTCTGATTCTCTCCGAGGCTGGAACTTAAATTCCGGTCCTCATCCCTTTCGATCAGTACCTAAATTCTGATCTTCTTTCCGAGGTTGGAGCCTAAATTCCAACTCTCTTCGTCGAGACTAGAGCCTAAATTCTAGTTCTCTTTCAAATTTCGAGGTTAAAACCTAGGTTCTGATTCTCATTCCAAATTCTGAATCTTAACGAAATCTACCTTAAAGTCAATCTTAAACTAAACTTTAACTAAAATTGAAACTTAAATCAATTTGAAACTCGAAATTGAAACTTGAAATAAAAATAAAGCGAATCTAAAATCTAATCTCTCCAAGTCTTGTGATTTGGAATTCACCTCCTTTTCCCCAGCGAGAGTTCGAGAATCTTCAGTTTTGGAGATTTACCCGACACTCCCCAGCGGAATTGTTCTACGCTCTGTTCTAAGTGTGTCACTTAGACGTCTATGTTGGTTTTGTTGATCTCTTCGGTCAACGCCAATACGCGCGGTGTGCTCCGTCAGCACACCACACCTATTGGGGGTCCATTTGTTGACCTCATTTTTGGTGAGGTCTTTTCTCTCCTTAGTACTTCTTAGGATCTAGCCATAAGGTTTCCTCCTTGACTATCCTAGAGGACTAGAATTGGGACCCACCCTTTAGCAATTCAGCCTACTTTTCGACTCCTCTCGGGACCCCACTTGGATGGTCGCAAACCTCTAAATCACCTTAGAAGGTTAAGACCACCATATGGGGAACCAATAGTGAGCTCCTATAAGGTTGTTCAAGCCTTAGGACTACCCTGGGTGGTCTGATCCTGGTGAGGTCTGGCTTACACACACTGCACTCTCACACACACCATCCTTACCCATTTCTCCCCCTGGTTCATTTGAGCACTCATCTTGCTAAGTCCAAACCCCTAGCTCTTTGGCTAAGAGGGTTGGAAACAACCCATGAGATGTTCAGGAAGGACATTTCTTGGTCCATGGCTCACTTTAAGCTTCATCATAATCAAAATTCAACTTTTGCCAAATGCCTAGTTGTGACATTGGGCCCTTCAAACCTACTTAAAATTACCAAATTGCCCCAAATTTTCCTAAATTCCCCAAAAATTACCCAAAATTCCTAAAAATCATTTTGAAACAACCCCTACCTTTTAAATTTACCAAAATACCCCAATACTCTCCAAATAACCTCTTGATACCCTAAAATACCCTTTTAGCACAAAATTCCAAAATTCCAAAAATTCCCAGAAAATTTCAAAAAATCCCAAATATTTCCAATTTCATTTTGTTCAACTACAACACAGCCCAATTTTGCCAAAATAACCCACTTTTATCAAAATCCCCAAATGACCCATCTTTAACCTAAATGGACCCAATGTCACACTAAACCAACTCATTTGACCTCAATTTTGCCCAATTTCAATTCTAAACTTTAATTCAACATCATTACTATCAATATAAACCAAATCCAAGTCCAAATTGATTCACATTTGAGTTTAATTCCATTTGAAATCCAATACCCCCATTTTAGCCTAAAGTGAACCCAAGCCCTAAACCTACCAAATTGATTAGCCAAACCCTAAAATTTCTTCCCAATTAATGTTGGGAAATCTTCAATACATTCCCATAGACCATTTAAAACTTTCAATTGGGTCTAAACCCCACCTTAACCCAACTTGGACCAAAGTTGATTCAACCCTCCCCAAATTAACTAAAATACCAAAATCCACCAAATTGACCTTCCAATTGAACTAAAAACCTCCCCATGTCTTCATGAAACTTCTTCATGGCAATCACCTCTTCAAAATTTCTTAAGACATTTGGACCCAAATCAAGACCTAACTCAGGTTAGCCCAACCCAAACCCAAATGAGCCAATTTGAACCCATGACCAAACCAAACCAAATTGAACCAAATGTGGCTAAACCAACCTATCCATAGCCACTAAGTGAGCCCAAGGAACCACCCTAGATCCACCTAGCCCAAGCTAAGTGAGCCATGGACTAAGGGTTCCCCATTTTAAGGGATATCTTCCCTTAAATGGACAAATCCACCTTTTGCCTCACCCCAAATCCCCCCTTGCCTAGGTTATCACCATTAAACCCTACTCCTTGGTTGACCTGACCCATGGCCAGCTCCCTTGTCCTTGCCGGCTAGCCTAGCCTCCGGAGGGAGTCAAAATCGAGAGCCACCACCGAGTGAAACAAACCCAAACTCACCCAATTGGCCACCTCAGCTAAATCAAACCTTGGAGCTCCTCTGCCCTCCACATAAGCAGTGGAATCCACCCACCAATTGAGCCCTAGCTCAGCCCAATGGCCCTAGCCATTTAAACACCTCTTGTCGGCCATAAGAAAGGTGCTGAAGGGTGTTGAAATTTTTCTCAACAAAACTTCACCAAATCACTCCCGCAGCTTCTCCCAGCCTGCAGAAGAAGAACCGCATCGTTCTCCCGCCCCGAATCCCCCAGCTCGAGCTCAATTTCTCACTGAAAATCAGCGAAACAGGACACTCTGTGAAACTTCACCAAATCCAAATTAACTCTTCCCACACCTTCACCGCAGGTAGAGAAGGAGTTCCCCAATGAAAGCCCCCTCTCCAGACCACCCAGTTGTTCCATCCTCCAAGCTTTGTGATTGGGCCTAGTGGAAGTCAAACCTAGACATTTCACCACAGCTCCAGGCTTCATCCCTAGCCTCCTTGGACTCCAACGAACGTGCCGAGCCTCTCTGATAGAAGCTTCACTTCTCAGAGCTAAGGTATTGCCCTCTTCTTCCTCCCGAGCTTCCAGCGATTCTTCATTTTATTTAAGTCAATTTCAATGCATGTTTACCATATGGATGTGTTCGTCTTCTCAAGACGAATCCATAGAGCATAAGAACTCAAAAATCCGTTGAGAATCGAGGGAGATATTAGGGTTAGAAGGTCGATGGCTCACGGGACGCACCAGTCATTGACGATGACCAGGAGCCGTCCGATCGATTGTGTATCGGTTGAACGGTGTAGATCAAGTCGTACCAGAAGACGGAACGGGACTGTGGGACGCGTGGCAGCTGACTCAGGTTGCGTCTAATGGGAGCGCGACATGTCAACTTCGGAGCCGCCGAGGTTGACGCGGCGCTGACTGGTTTAAATAGGAAAATCTGATTTTTTCTTATTTATTTAAATACCTGAAACTTAAAAAATTGATATCTTTGCATAGAAAAATCATAAAAATAAGAGAAAACTACCCCCTTGCTCAATGAACAGAGGAGAATAATGTGGAAAAGGAATTGATCTATTTTGTTGAGTATTTTTTTTTAATTAATTTAATACTGTTTTGAGCATTTTAATTCTCCATGCATGTATACATTTCACCATGGCATGAGACCATAGAGCTTTCAAGCCTCCGATCTTGGGGACATTCTCCGAATTTTTCAAGGTCGTAGGCCATCCCCGTGGTAAGTTATGTATTTTTCAAGTTTATGTCACTATTTTTGACATTTTAATTCCCAAAATTAAGCATGTTGTTCGTAAAATTCCGTAAAAATTTGGTGAAGTCCCTAGGACCGCAGGACCCTGTGATAATTATGGTTTCGAGTCAATTCATTAAAAATAATCCTTATCGGCTCTAATCACTCAAAATTGAACTTTAATTAATTAGAGTTAATCACACATTAAAATAACTTGAAAGCAATTCTCATCGATCTCTAGGATCGGGGAACCTCACATAAAAATTTGAAGTCAATTGGAAATGTTTAACCCCATTAAATAGATCAATTAAGCTACATAATCAAAATTAAGCTTTAAAAATTCATAACTTCAGAAATACATTTCAAAAATTCACCAAATTAATCTTGGGACTTCTCTGATATCAGAGGAGTCTAAGAAAAATAAAATTGAAATTTTCTAAAAACTTTCATTTTTGAGCATATTTTGATATTTTTAATAATTAAAAAATAATAAAAATCATAAAAATGTCATATTTGGTCCCCTAATCACTTAGGAACCAATCAAATATTTTTCCTAAGTCTCTAGGTTAAGATATTTAATTTCAAAGCCTTAAAACAATTTTTTTGAATTAAAAAATGTATTTTCTAGCCTTTCCACTAAATTAATTCTAATAAATCAAAGAAAAATTATAAAAATATAAAATTTATTTCTTTGACTTTCTTGAGGTCAGAGAGATTTTTGAAAAATATAAAATCCATTTTTTAACTTTTATTTTATTTTATTATTAATTAACACTCAAAAACTTAAAATAATTATAATAAATAAAATATAATTCAAAAAATCACTAAAATTAGTCCAAGTGGTCCTCTGGTCATTAGGAATGTCCCATAATTTTCTTAAAGATAGAAACTTTACCTTGGTCATGTTGATGAATTTTTTTTAAAATCCCTATTTTCCATTAAAAATAATTATATAAATAAATTAAATTCAGAAAAATCACATTTTCTCCTCTAATGTCTTAATTGACATGTGAGTAGAGTGGCATAAAAATTTTAAGTTCATTTAAGCTTAATTTAATGAGTTATAAAATAAATAAGCTTAAAGGGGTATAAAAGTAATAACAGATTTTAACCCCCTAATTAAAACTTTAGGTTTAATCAACATGGGGGTAAAATATTTGATTTTAATCTTCTCTTAGATGATTGAAACTTTGGGAAATTGAAGGGTAGGAACCCATTAATCACTTTAATAAAAAAAAATGAAACCTTAATTAATTAAATAATTCAAATTTTGGAAGATTAATTAAAATTGGATTATTAAAATTGGGATATAACTTAGGAGGATATTAATTCCTTAATTTAAAAATCCCTAAATAAATCACTTAATAATATTTAACTCTTAAACTTAAGAGGATAAGTGGAATTAATAATTAAATGATTAAAAGTAAATAATTCTTAATTTGATTAAAACCTAAAATGTTAAATAATTAAAAAGTAAATTAAAAATATTTGAAACTAATTAAAAAATCATTTCTAAACAAAATTAAATCAAATTTGCAAATTTTAAATAATTTTAAGATAACTTACCTTAAAACATAATGTAAAATTAAATTAATTAATATGATTAATCCAAATTAAATCATCAAAATTTAATAAATAATTTGAACACCTCTTTTTCCCTAAGTTAATCTAAAAATTAAATTAACATAAGATTTTGATATCATTTATAAAAGGTCTAACTTAAATGAATCAAACACCTTTCCAAACTTAAAATCATTGATTAAAACTCCATAATTAAATCACATTAAAATAAATCATTAACTTTAACTTCAAATCATTAAAAATCTTTAACAAATTAACTTGCCCCTAAAAGCTTTAAATTATTATAACTAGAAAATGAAGCGTTAAGTGAAATATCACCTCACTCATAGGATAATCAAACATCCTAGTTCACTGAGCAAAGGAACAAAACTTAACTAAACCCTT
>CM040432.1:577500-590000 GCA_022702705.1 Papilionanthe hookeriana x Papilionanthe teres
TGAAAAATATTTAATAGTTAAATAATTTTTATATATATATATATATATATATATATATATATATATATATATATATATATATATATTAAAAAAGAAAGAGCGTCTCGTGGCTCCCTACACATTGATATCAAGAAAATGTTACAAAAAGTGGGGGGAGGTGAATCCCTAAAAATCTCCAGGGTTCAACCACCATGTTGACCTCATTTTTGATGAGGTCTTTTCTTCTCTCTTTAGTACTTAGGATCTGCACTTCGAGCTTTTCCTTCACTAGAGATGGAACCTACCCCTTTAGAAACTCAACCACTTCTTAACTCCCCGCAAACCCCACAAGCATGATTGTAAACCCCTAATCACCTAGAGGGTTGAGATCAAATGTGGAGGTTTAAAGGATGAGTTCCCATGGGACTCTTCGGCCTTAGGATCACCCCAGGTGGCTCGGTCGCAGTGAGGGATGACTTATACATACACTGCACTCTCACACACACATTCCAAATCCTAAAACCCACACTCTCACCCAACTTGACTTCTTGACTCATGTAGGAAATTCACATGGATGGTCCTTAACCCCCAAGCCCCTCGCTAAGAGGGTTAGAAACAACATAGTGAATGCCTCAAATGAGTCCTCTCATGGCTCCTATGGGCTTAATATGGCTTCATGGCTCAACCAAAATGATTCCATTTCACTCAAACTTGCTCAATTTTCATTTTTCCAAAATTTCAATTTTTGACCCCCGGGGCCCCGGACACACTAAACCTACTAAAAGCCCTTGAAACTACCCAAAACCACCAAAATTTCCAAATCACCCAAAACTTTTCCAAAATCAACCTTGAACATTTCCCCACCAATCAAATTGATCATTTACAACCAAAAATACCAAAATTTCCAAAAATACCCCCAATACCCTCCAAATTACCAAAATACCCCTCTTGACCCAAAAATCCAAAAATTTCAAAAATTCCCAGAAAATTCCAGAAAATCCCAAATATTCTCAATTCCATTTTGTTCAACTACACCATGGGCTAATTTTCCCAATTTACCACACTTTTACCAAACCCCAATTTGACCCATTTTAACCCAAAGTGAACCCAATGTCAAACCAAACCTTTCCGATTGACCTCAATTTTGGTCCAATTCAATTCTAAACTTTAATTCAATATCCCAAATATCAATCTAGACCAAATACAAGCCCAATTTGATTGACATTTGAATCAAATTTCATTTTTAAGCTTAAAGCCCAATTTTGACCCATAACCCAAACTTAGCCCAAACCAACCCAATTCAACTCCAATTAACCCCAAACCTTTTCTAAACCTTCCCTAACATCTCCATAAACAAAACACTAACATAATTTGCCCAAAAATTGGAGCCAAACTAGACCTAAAACAAACCCAAAACCAAAATCTCTTAAATTGACCTAAACCCAAACTTAACCCAAATGGGCCCAAATCCCAAAACTAAAACCTAATCAAAGTTGAAACCACCTTGTAACACTACCATAAACATTTCCCAACATTAATTTTATACCAATTTCAAACTTAGCCCAATCTTGATCCAAGTTAGCCCAATTTAACCCACCTTGGTCCCTCTACCAAAGAAACCCAAATTCAACCCAATTCAATTCCAAATCACTTCAAATTGATTCCAAATCACTCATGACACATCCCTAAACTAAACCCAACATTTCTTTAGCCCAATCCTTTACAAAATTTCCACTTACCAATTTGTTTTTAAACTTAAAAGCCCATTCCCTTAAGCCATTTTAAAAGCCCACCTTTACCAAATTTTAAAAGCCCAAACCCATCCTAAAGCCCACAATACAATCTCATCTCATCCTCACTCAATTAATAACACTCCCTAAGTGCTAAATCCATCATGAAAATCAAACCAAAATGGTATTATGCCAAATCCCATCAAATAACCCCAAAATTTTCAAAATTTCATAAACCCTTTTCCATGAAAGTCGACTTGACTTTTCCCAAGCCAAATGGAGCCATGAAGCCATGTATGAGCCACATGGGAGCCATGAAAGCCTTGGACACCTCACCATACCCAAAGTGGCAAGAAGAGGGGACCCTTTAATGATTCTCTTAAGAGTGATTAACCACTCCCATGATTCCCCTAAACCATGCTTAAGCCTAATTGTACTTGAATGGTGACTTCTCCCCACTAATTAAGCTGAGCCAAATAGCTTTCTCTTCAGCCCAAGCAGGCCATGGGGAGGTGAACCTAGCCCAAAACCATGGGTTGACCCAAACCGAGCCAAAATCACCCCTTTCCCATTCCATTTCAATTCACCACCTTTACACATGGCCAACTCCAATTGACTTCACCATTATCAAGCCCTGACCTCACTGGTCAAGATGGTGACCTGACCCTGGCCGGCCAGCCACCACAGCCACCGAAAAACCCCATGGCCGAGACCTTGGGAGGAGCCCAACATTGAAATTCTCTCTTGCTGAGCTGCCCCATGCCCAATGGCCATTGGAGCTGTTCTTCCCTTGCCCAGAGCAGCTGATCCCAGCCATTAACTCCCCCTGGAAGGCCCTCCAGCCAACTCTATTTAAGCACCACCCCCTCTCGGCCAAAAAAAGGGTTGCACCAAACCATACAGAAACTCTGCCAAAATTATTCCAGACCATCCTCCACACTTAGAGCAGTTGATCCCCAGTGATAATTTGCCCTAATCCCCATCCATAAAGCTCAATTTCTCAGCCAAAACTCCACCAAAAAACATGACACTTTCCAATTCTCCACCAAACTCAAATTAAACTCACCCACACCTGCACAAGATCAAGATAAGGAGTTCCCCAGTGGAAGCCCCCTCTCCAGGCCACCCATTTGCTCTAGCCTCCAAGCTTTGGAATCGCGTCTGGTCGAATTCAAGTCTAGACAATTCCCCAGGGCCAGAGACTTCATCTGGAGTTTACTTGGACTCAATCGAAGGTGACACAACTCTTAGATTGAAGCCACACTTCTTTGAGAAAAGGTATGAGCTCTCTCCTCCTCCCAATCTTCCATGAATTCTCCATTCCTATTGCCTTAATTTCAATGCATGATTACCATATAGATGTGTTCGTCTCTTTAAGATGAATCCATAGAGCATAAGAACACAAAAATCCATTGAGAATCGAGTGAGATATTAATGTTTTAGTGTGGATGGCTCTCGGGTGAGATCGATTGGGGACGATGAGTGGATGTCGTCCATTCAATACACGCGCAAATGGATGGCCCAGATCTAGTCGGACCGGGAGATGGAGCATGAACAGCGTGCCGCGTGGCGCTGTGTCAGACGGCGGCGATGAATCAAATGGCGACGCGTGGTGTTCGGAGCTGCCGATGTTTCGTTGGCGCCGCGTGGATAAGTAGATAAATAGGGTATTTAATGTGTTTATTAAATATCAGAAACTTTAAAAATTCATAACTTTGTGTAGAAAAATCATAAAAATAAAATAAAAATACCAACTTGCTCAGTGAACAGAGGAGAATAATGTGGAAAAGAAATCAAATCATTTCATCAAGTATTTTATTTTTAATGATTTATTTACTCTTTGTGATATTTTAATTCTCCATTTGCATAGACAATTCACCATGGCATGAGACCATAGGGCTTTTGAAGCCTCTGATCTAGGGAACATTCCCTGAATTTTCCAAGGTCAGAGGCCATCCCTATGAGAAGTTATTGATTTTCCAAGTGCATGTTACTGTTTTGAGTATTTTAATTTCAATAATTAGCATGTTGTGAAGTAAAATCTAGAAAAATTTGGTGAAGTTTCTTAGGACTAGAGCAACCTAGGAAGAATAGGTTTTGAGTTAATTCACATGGAACAACCCTGATTGGCATAAACACCCAAAATTGAACTTTAATTAATTAGGGTTAATTACACTTCAAATTAACTTGAAAATAATTCTCCACTGATCTTTAGGATTAGTGGAACATCACATAAAAATTTGAAATCAATTGGAAATGTTTAACCCCACTAAATGGATTAATTAAGTCACACAACCAAAATTAAACTTTAAAAATTCATAACTCACAAAATACTTTTCAAAAATTCATAAAAATGGTTTTGGGGCTTCTCTGATATTAGAGGAATTTAGGAGAATTAAAATTATAATTTTCTAAAAAAGTTGATTTTTATCATTATTTTAATATTTTTAATAATTAAAAAATAATAAAAATTATAAAAATATTAAAAATCACCAAAATGTCACATTTTGAATTCTAATCACCTAGGAACAAACCAAATATTTTTTCTAAGTCTCTATGGTAAGATATTGAATTTTAAAGGCTTAAAACAATTTTTGGATTAAAAAAATGATTTTCTTTAACATTTCCACTAAAATAATTCTAGTAAATCAAAGAAAAATCAGAAAAATATAAAATTTGGTTCTCTAATTTCCCTGAGGTCAGAGAGATTTTTAAAAAATATAAAATCCTTTTTTCAACTTTTATTTCTTTTTTAAATTAATTAATACTCTAAAATTCAAAATAATTCTAATAAATAAAATATAATTCAAAAAATCACCAAAATTGGCCCAAATAGTCCTCTGGTCATTAAGAACATCCCATATTTTCTTAAGGATAGAAACATTTCCTTGGTCATGTTATTGAATTTTCCTTGAAAACCACTATTTTCCATTAAAAATAATTACATAAGTAAATTTAATACAGAAAAATCCCATTTTTCTCCTCTAATGTCTTAATTGACATGTGAGTGAGGTTACATAAAAATTTCAAGTTCACTTGAGCTTAGTATAGTGAGTTATAGAATTATTAAGCTTGAAGGGCAAAAGGGTAATTAAAAATTTCAACCCTTAATTAAAATTTTAGGATTAATCAAAAAGGGGGGAGGGGTAAAATATTTGATTTTAAACTGATTTTGGATGATTGAAACTTAAATGATTGAGGGTAGAAACCCATTAAACACTTTGAAAATATCAAAATGGAACTTTAATTAATTAAATGATTTAAATTTTGGAAAGAATATATTTAAAATTTGGATTATTAAAATAGGGATATTATTAAGAGGATATTTATTCTTTAATTTAAAAATCCCTAAATAAGTCACTTTAATAATATTTAATTCTTAATTAAAAATTAAAATAATAATGCAAATTAACAATTAACACTAAAATTAAAATTAAATTAAAATTAAATTAAAATTAAATAAAATTTAAATTAAACTAAATTTAAAATTAAATTAAATTAAAATTATCTAAATCACCCAAAAATCCTCAAGATCAATCCTAAACATTGCCTCACCAATCAAATTGATCATCCATACCCAAAAATACCAAAAATTCCAAAAATACCTCCCAATACCCTCCAAATACCCAAAATACCCCTCTTAGCCAAAAAATCCAAAAATTCAGAAAATTCCCAGAAAATTCCAGAAAATCCCAAATATTCCCAATTTCATTTTGTTCAACTATGCTATGGGCCAATTTTGTCAATTTACCCAACTTTTATCAAAACCCCCAATTTGACCCATTTTAACCCAAAATGAACCCAATGTCAAACCAAACCTACCCAATTGACCTAAATTCTGGTCCAATTCAATTCTTAACTTCAATTCAACATCCCCAACACCAATCTAGACCAAATCCAAGTTCAATTTTATTGACATTTGGATCCAATATCACTTTTGGCCTTAAAGCCCAATTTGGACCCATGACCCAAACTTAGCCCAAACTCACCCAATTCAACTCCAATTAACCCCAAATCTTTTCTAAACCTTCCTTAACATCCCCATAAACAAAACACTAACATGATTTGCCCAAAATTTAGACCCAAACCCCACTCAAATTCAACCTAAAATCAAAAAGCCCAATTTTGACCTAAACCCAAACCTAACCCAAATAGGCCCAAACCTCAAAATCAAAACCCAACCAAAGCCAAAACCTCTTTGAAACACTCCCATAAAAATTTCCCAACATTTATTTTACATCAATTTTAACCCTAGCCCAACATTGGCCCAAGTTAGCCCAATTTGACCTACATTGGCCCATTCACCAAAAAAGCCCAAATCCAACCCAATTCAAACCCAAACCACCCCAAATTTGCTCCAAATCACTCATGACCCATTCATGAGCTAAAACCAACATTTGTTTGGCCCAATTCTTCACAAATTTCCCATCCATAAATTTATTTCCAAACCAAAAGCCCACTTCCCTTAAACCTTCCTAAAAGCCCACTTCCTTCAAATTCAAAAGCCCAAATCATCCTAAAGCCCACATGACACTTTCCTTCATCATACATTCAATTTAAAGTCATTCCTAAAGTCCTAAATCATCAATTAAACAATTCCAAATCAAGCCCCATAACAATTTCCATTAAAATGCCAAAATCCACAAAATCCCTTTTTATGAAATTGACCCAATCTTTTCCAAAGCCTCATGGAGTCATGAAGCCACATGTAAGCCATTGGCAAGCCATGAGGATTTCTAAGTGGTCAACCCTCTTTAAATGGCAAAAGGAGGAGGTCCTTTAACCACCTCCTAAAAGTCATTAGCCTTAAGCATGTTTCCCCCTTAACCAAGATTTAATTTAAATATTCTTAGAAAGAGACCTCACCACCTTTTGACCAGCTAGCCTAACTGATTTTCTCGGCCCAAGGTCAGCCATGGGGGTGAACCCAGCCCAAACAAATGGGTTGACCAAACCTAGCCAAGTATAGCCTCCACCCCATTCCATTTCAATCCAAACACTTTACACATGTCCGGGCCCGATTGATCGCACAAACCTCCAACCACGACCCACCGACCTTGAGGGTGACTCGACCTGGCCGGCCGGCCACCACGCCCGCCGGAAACCACCAGGCCAAGAGCTCACATGTGAGCCCCAAGCTTGGAATTCTCACTGTCGAGTCGCCCCATGCCCGATGGCCACCATGGTCGTTCTTCTCTTGCCAAGAACAGTCGATCCCAAGCCCTAACTCCCCAGGAGAGCCCTTCAGCCATGCCTATTTAAACACCACCCCTCTCGGCCATGAGAGGTGCTGAACTAAACCTTAAGGAAACTCGCCAAAATCATTCCGGATCACTCTCCACACATAGAGCACTTGATCCCCACTCGAATTCCAGCCCAATTCCCTCCAGTGAGCTCGATTTTGAGCTCAAACTTTAGCCCAGAACCAGGACACTGCTTCACAGTGGATCAATCTTCAAATTGGCTGGTCCTACACCTTCACCGGACCAAGAGGAGAAGTTTCCCATCGAAAGCCCCATCCCAGAGCCACCCGGCTTGTTCCGGCCTCCAAGCTTTGTGATCGGTTGTGGTCACTTTCATAGCTGAGACAATTCACCGAGGCCGAGGACTTCATCCGGAGCTTACTTGGACCCAATCGAAGGTGACACAACTCTCGGATCGAAGCTTCACTTCTCCGAGCAAAGGTATGAACTCATTCTTCTTCCCGAGCTTACGGAGATTCTCCATTTAATTTGAATCGATTTCAATGCATGTTTGCCAGTATGGATGTATTCGTCTCTTCAAGACGAATCCATAGAAGCATAAGAACACGAAAATCTGTTGAGAATCGAGTGAGAAATTAGGGTTAGAAGGTTGACGGTCACGGGTGCACACCGGTCGTAGACGATGACCGGAGCCGTTGGATCGCGCGTGTATCGAGCGGACGGTTCGGATTGTGCGGACCGGGGAATGATACGTGAGCCGCGGGTCCCGGGACGGCCGACTCGGATGGCGGCGCCCGATCACGGCGCGACATGTACCCCTTCGGAGTCGCTCGAGGTTGACACGGCGCCGCGTGGATAAGTAGAAAAATAGGGATTTTCCGATTTATTTAATTCCCTAAACTTCAAAAATTCATAACTTTGTGTAGAAAAATCATAAAAATAAAATAAAAATACCCTCTTGCTCGAGTGAACAGAGGAGAATAATGTGGAAAAGAAATCATTTAATTTCATCCAGTATTTATTTTTAATGATTTATTTACCCTCTGCATTGTTTTAATTCTCCATGCATATAGGAAATTCACCATGGCATGAGACCATAGGGCTTTTGAAGTCTGAATTTGGGAACATTCCCTAAATTTTCCAAAGTCAGAGACCATCCCTATGAGAAGTTATTGATTTTTCAAATTCATGTTGCTATTTTGAGTATTTTAAATCCAATAATTAGCATGTTGTGAAATAAATTCTAGGAAAATTTGGTGATGTGTCTTATGACTAGAGGACCCTAGGAAAAATAGGTTTTGAATTAATCCACTTGGAATAACCCTAATTGGCTTAAACACCCTAAATAGGTTCTTAATTAATTAGAGCTAATCATACATTAAATTGACTTGAAATCAATTCTCCACTGACCTTTAGGATCGGAGGAACCCACCATAAAAGTTTGAAGTCGATCGGGTTTGGTTAGCCCTATCAAATGGGTTGATTAAGCCATTTAGCCAATTTAAACTTTGAAAATTCATAACTTTCAAAATACTTTTCAAAATTTCACCAAATTGGTTTTGGAGCCTCTCGATATTAGGGAATTTAAGAAAATTAAAATTTCAATTTTCTAAAAAAGTTGATTTTTTGTATTATTTTAATATTTTAATAATTAAAAATAATAAAAATCACAAAAATAATAAAATTCACCAAAATGTCACATTTTGAATTTTAGTCACTTAGGAACAAATCCCATATTTTTCCTAGGTCTCTATGATGAGTTATTAAATTTTAAAGCCCTAGGGTAATTTTAAAATAAAAAAAATGTATTTTCTAGCATTTCTATTAAAATAATTCTAATAAATCAAAGAAAAATCAAAAAATTAGAAAAATTCATTCTCTGATTTCCTTGATATCAGAGAGATTTTTGAAAAATATAAAATTCATTTTTCAAACTTTATTTTATTTTTAAATTAATTAATACTCCAAAACTCAAAATAATTATAATAAAAATAATATAATTCAAAAAATCACCAAACTTGGTCCAAGTGGTCCTCTGGTCATTAGGAATGTCCCATAATTTTCTTAAGGACAGAAACTTTCCCTTAGTCATATTATTAAATTTTTCTTGGAAATCCTTATTTTCCACCAAAAATAATTACATAAATAAATTAAATATAGAAAAATCATATTTTCTCCTCTAATGTCTTTATTGACATATGAGTGAAGTCACATAAAAATTTCAAATTCATTTGAGCTCAATTTAATGAGTTATGAAATTATTAAGCTTGAAGGGCAAAATGGTAATTAAAATTTTAACCCTTAATTAAAACTTTAGGCTTAATAAAATGGAAGGTAAAATATTTTATCTTAATATGGTTTGGATGATTGAAATTTAAATAATTGAAGGGTAGAAACCTATTAAACAATTCAACAATAATTGAAATGAACTTTAATTAAAATAATTAATTAAATTTGGAAGAATAATAAAATTGGAATTATTAAAATAGGGATGTTATTAGAAAGAAGTTTGCTCTTTAATTTAAGAATCCCTAAATTAATCATCCCAATAATATTTAATTCCTAATTAAAATGATAATCCAAGTTTAAGATTTGAAATGTTAAAAGACTTAATTATTAAATTAAGTTAAGGTTAAATTATTTAAAGCAAACCCTTTTAAAATAAAATATTAAATTAAATTAAATTAAATTAAATTAAATTAAATTAAATTAAAACAAATTAAATTAAATTAAATTAAATTAAATTAAATTAAATTAAGTTACATTACATTAAATTAAATTAAATTAAATTAAATTAAATTAAATTAAATTGAATTAAAACAAATTAAATTAAATTAAAATTAAATTAAATTAAAATTAAATTAAATCATATTAAATTAAATTAAATTAAATTAAATTAAATTAAATTACATTAAATTAAATTAAATTAAATTAAATTAAATTAAATTAAATTAAATTAAATTAAATTAAATTAAATTAAATCAAATTGAATTAAATTAAGCCAAAGCATATTATATTAAATTAACTTAAATTAAATTAAATTAAATTAAACCACATTAAATTAAATTAAATTAAGTTAAATTAAATTAAATTAAATTAAATATAACATCATCTAAGACATGAATAATTCAAAATAAATCTAAAACAACTTGAACACTATTCCAAACTTAAATCCATTGACTAAAATTAAATCACAACTCACTTGAACATCCATTTGCCCTCAAAAGCTCGTGATGTCATAACTCTTAAAAAGGAGTGTTAAAAGAAGCGTTACTTCACTTATAGGATATTCAAATGTCCTAGTTCACTGAGCAAGATAACAAATTTAAACTTCCGGACGATTAATTCATTTGTATAATTAAATTCATTTGGACTTAGAATAATCCTAGAAATGTTGAAAAGATGTTTAAGATTCGTCTTAAGCACTTCCTCAATATGATAGGATATTTATAAGAACAATTGAACTTAGTTGTTCTTTGATGAAGAAAATCGTCCTTAAGCCAAAACACAAGAACCTAGACGTCATAGGAGATGACTAGTCTATAGGATTAGGACCTTTGGTAGAAAACCATAACCCTTCCCTTAGCTTTATCTAGGAACTTACTTTAAATGCTTAAATATTCTAACTGTGTTTTAAGTGCGGCTTGGGATGACGGGAAGACCCTCAGTGTATGCTTTTATTTTATTGCAACTTATTTTACCGCAATTTATTTAATCGCATCGCACTTACTTTTCTTGCATGATAAACAATCGTTGCATGAAAACCCACACCTTTAGGATAGTCCCTAAAAGCTGAAACAAAAACTAAATTAAAAGTCATTACAAGATAAAATTCACCGCCACAACATTTCAAAATATAAAACAACTCAAAATTTAATCACAAACAAAACCAGAAAACTACAACTACAACTAAATTAAAACGTATTGTTGGATGATCGGGAATACCTCGGATGATGTAACCTACGTGTTGCTAACGGGATTTCCCACGGTCTAAATGAAAGTGTGGAACTCATTCAATTGAGTTTAGCAAATTCATCTGGACTAAGTGAATCCGATAAAAATAACGATGCCGGAAGGATGGAACCGTGGGATCTTAACCGGTGTTGTTATAATCAACTTTAAGATTTGTTTAATTAAAATATTAAAAACACTTGGAAATTAAGACTTTCTCTAGAACCAACACTTCTCTCATCTCCCGATTTATGACTTCTAAAACTAAACCTCTGCAACAACAAGGAGCTCGGAGCATGGTGGGCAGCACGGCCATCGTCATCAGCAAAACCTAAGTCTACCTCAGCAAACTTCCTTAGAATTAAATAACCAAGCCATAGGACTTCGAGGTAGTTTTCCTAATGCAACATAAATCCTCAACTTTTCGTTAGGCATCTGCATGATCATGTCATGTAAATTAAGCCCTAACCGGTCTTAGACTCCGAGGTAGCCGTCCGATACGACATAAACCCTCACATCTTCGAGGCTATTTGTATGATTTTATCATACAAATATAAGTCCTAACTAATTAAAATTGGCAAGATCAAAATACTAAATAAACATTAGGACTTTCCTAAATTCAAACCAAACAATAGGATAGTCGGGAAATTACCGAAGTTCGCTTCGAATCCGTGATTTCTCCTACCTTTCTTCCTTCGAATTCCCAAAACAAAATGTTCCAAATTTGATCCATTCCCTATTGAAATTCCAATATTCAATCCTCGAAAACTTAAACTCAAATTCTCGAGAGCATAACTACCGATTATTATCGAGAGTTTTCTTAGGTGATTCCCGTCACTTAAGATGTAATTAACTATAGGGACTTGCCCTTATAGGGAATTTTAAGAACCGAGTAATATAAACCCTATTTAATGTTTTCATATTAAACGTGGAATTTGTCGGCTTATAAAATTGGTTCGCGAGATCGGACGGATGTCACAAATCTTCAGTTTATTTAATCGAGCCCCATCATCGAGCAATATGTCTATTCTTCGGGATAGATACATGGCTTCGTGATGCGGTGCTCGTTTATATAAACTATTCGGGATGTGAGATCAGTTTGATTTCATATCTTAAAATTTTCAAATTAAAAATTATTTTCAAAATCAAATATTACTTTTCAAATTATTTATTTAAATTAAATTAAAATTCGCCGACAACTTCTGTAGGCGACCCCTTTTAAAAAAATACAACACAAAACCCAAAAATAAGCCGTACAGTAAGAGATTTGAGAGAGTAGGTGAGCATTGACAGCAAGCAAGTCAGCATCAGACCTCAACCCCTGCTGCATATTAGCTTCAATTGTGAGGATATCTTATTCAGCAACCTTTATATTCTCCTCAATATTACCAAAGGAGTTCCAGTTCCAGAACTTAAGGTGTTTAGCAGTGTTTTTGTGAAGTTGCCATAGAGCAGTCCAAGGGTTGATGCTGTCAGCAAACAAAGCATGTTTCAGTTCATCAAGAAAGTCAGGGTGATTGAGCAACATATTCTGGAACCTGAAGGGGCCTCCACTTCTAGAATCAGAGTTGCTAATAGTACACAAAAGAGGTCTATGGTCAGAGCAAGTCATAGCAAGGTGTTTTTTAAAAAATCA
>CM040432.1:592500-620000 GCA_022702705.1 Papilionanthe hookeriana x Papilionanthe teres
CCTTCTTCCTTCCATGAGGATTTGGTTAGTGGGGGTAATTTTCCTTTTATTAAAAAGTTAGGCATTAAAGATAGTATGCCAGCCATTTTCCTCACTGATGAGGAAAATGCTGTGCTAGCTTCATCTTGCAAATTTGCTTTGATTGGTAAATTTAATTTTGGGCATCCTAAACTAGAGCTTATTAGAAAAGTTTTTGACTCTTTCAAACTTTCTGGAAATTGGAAAATCGGTCATTTGGATGGACGACATGTTCTTATACAGTTTTCAAATGACGCTGATTATACAAATGTTTTTGCGCGCAAATTTATCAAGATCGATAACTGTCCCATGAAGCTTTTAAAATGGACAGTTGACTTTGACCTAAAACTTGAATCGCCTATTATTCCTGTTTGTGTCCGGCTCCTTGACTTAAAACTGCATCACTTCAACTTTGAAATTATCTTCACAATTGCTAATGTGTTTGGAAAGCCACTTAAGGTGGATAATCCCACTCTCGAACTTAACAAGCCTTCTGAAGCATGGATTCTAGTTGAACGGGATATCTTTTTGTCATTCCCTGATAAAATTTGGGTTGGCCCTCCTCGCAATGGGTATTGCCTAAAGGCAGAATTGTTTTCCCCTCCTCCTTACTGCTCACATTGTACTATGTTTGGCCATGTATCCGATAACTGCTTCCGTTTGCATCCCCACCTTAAACTGGAGAAAAGAATTTCCTCTAATCATAATATTCCTACCCCGGCGGTTGATCTGTTGGAGACCAATATATCTGTTTCGGTTCCTCCTGTGGAGAATGCTGCATCTGATATCCCTCCTTTAGCTGCTGATTTGGTACCTCCGACTGAGGTTCCTCACTTAACTCTTGAGGAGGATACTCCCACCTCGGTGGATAATGTTATTTTGGTTGATCTGGAGGAACATAATTCTACCCCACTTGATCCTATTTCTCTGGACGTCACCGTCCCTCAATGCAATTTGCTGGATTGTCATATGTTTGCCATGATGATTCTTTTTCTCTTCAACCACAACTGGTTGCCCCGCTTTCTGTTGGTACCATTGAGGCGAGATCACACTGTGTCATATCCCCACATCACATCACTTCCTCAACTGTTGAGGTTCATAGGGATCTCCCTAATTCAGAACTGCCAGAGGTGTCTGAGAGTACTCTTTCTGCTGCCACCTCCGCTCTTGAGGAAGAATGGTTAGTCCAAAAAGGGAGCAGAAAGAAAAATAGAAGGAGAAATGAACTTTTACATCTAGATAGAGAAAACATCATCACTACGAACAAATCTCTTTTGGACGGTGATCAATCCACCGCCCTTCATAGATCTTCTAGAAGGGGTGGTTTGAAAAATCATGTTAAATATTTTGATCCGGAATTTTAGGGGTGTGGCGGACCCTACCTCCCTTAATAGGATTAAGAACTTAAGTAGGGTCCATAATCTTGCTATTTTTGCTCTTTTAGAACCGCTTGTTTCACTTAACAAGGATCGCATCTTTAGGAAGTTTAAAAATTACAATCACTTTTGCAATACCAATAACAAAATTTGGATCTTTTGGAAAAATAAAATTGATCTTAATGTCTTGGAAAATGATGAGCATATCGTTTTGGCTTATTTCAAATTGGACGTTTTCTACTCTTGGGTCACTTTTGTCTATGCAAGTACTGCTCTTCAAAAAAAATATCTCCTTTGGGATAAACTTTCAATCATGGGTGATTCCATTAAGGATAACTGGATTGTCCGGGGGGGGGGGGCGGGGGGACATCAATTTGATTATGACTCCTGCTGAGAGAATTGGAGGTAGGGGGGAGACGCCTCTCTCATGAATCATTTTGGTGGAAAAAATTGTCGAAGCTGGTCTTTTTGATCTGGGTTTCTCAGGTACACCTTTTACTTGGCATAGAGGCTCTCTTTTCCAGCTCCTCGATCGTTTCTTCGACAATCAATATTGTCTAAACTATTTCCATGTTCACAAAGTGCAGCATCTTAACCATGCTGGTTCAGATCACAATCCCATTCTACTTACTCTTTCTTTCACCGTCAAACCTGCTAATTATCACTTCAAATTTCTTAATATCTGAACTACTCACGAATCATTCCTGAGTACTGTTCAGCAGGCTTGGCACACTGACGGTGTGGGTACCCCCTGGTATGTCCTTTGGCAGCTTCATAAACTTCTGATGGGCGACTGCTGACAGTGACTTTATATATGCTTAAAAATGCAAGAATTTATGAATTCAGATTTATATTTTTATAATGATTTAGTAAAGTCACAAATTCAACGCAAGTATACATATCATATCAGTGAATACATGCGCTCAATCGAGTCCCTGTTATCGATCTCACAGGTAAGTGCAACGTTCTTTAAATCGGATAATATAACACTAAAATCCAATACCAATCTGTAATAATTGCTCAAGTGTACTACAACTAGTGAATGCAAAGTATGGTAATAATAAAGCTACTACAATTATTTCTACTTACTAAACTAATTTAACTAACACACACTAACTTTTGTGATTTATAAGATACTTCTATGTGAAATGTGTCTTCCTTCTTGCATAAAGATTATGATGTGTGAATGATGAAGAACGGTAATTTTACGTATTGTAGCAATAGGAGCATATTCTGCTTTTTACCCTTACAAGAAGTATCTTCTCTTCCAAGCACGTAAAGAACATCGACATATCTTAAGTTTAATCACTAAATCCAAGGCTAGGTTGGAGGTTACCGACTACTCACTTCGAAGCTCCCACTCACCCTTCACCCGAAGGCTAAACATAGTGCTTTAGTTACTAATCTTGGACCAAATCGGGGATCCCATTCCGTCACCATGAAACATCCAATTTGAAGTCCATCCAAACTCATTTCTTTATTTATTTACACTCAATCCCCATGAACTACACAATTCATTCACGGACATTGAATGAGTTCTTCATTCTTATTGTAGAACATTCAATTCTTTTGAATTTAATGGTCCTCAACATATTTTAACAAATCAATTGGCCGGATTGAAAATTAAATTAAGTTCCAAATGAAAGGACCATCACAACTTTTATAACACTTTAAGGGCACATCAATTCCACATCACCACATCATCACTACTTTATGCTAGAAGAAAGGCAAAGGAACTACTCACAAATCATTGAGAAGATACAATAAAACATGGATTTTATATATAAAAGAAGAGTCATACAAACCACAATAACAGAATACAACTTATCTCCTTCTCTTCTCCAAGCAAATTCCTTCAAAGTTCCATCGATTCCTTTTCTATTCCTTACAACACTCGATTTCCTCCTTGAACAAAGATGAAGAAGCAATCTCTCACTTTACTCCTCTTCTCCCCACCTGCAGAAGAATCCTCTTCAAATCACAAACCCTAACTCTCACTCACACTTTTCTTACACTCTCTACGGTAATCCTCTTCTCCTTTTTCATTTTGAACACTTAATTTTATGTTAGGAATGAATTCCCCAAGAGTTTCTTCAAGCACCCATTAAAAAATCCGCCAAAACTCTTTAATTTGAAATGAACTGACATAGGGAGCTGGCGGCGCCCGATAGTGGAGCCAGCGGCGCCCCATCCTGCCAATAATTACTGAAGTTTCTGGAAGAGGGCACCGGCGGCGCCCATTCTGGCGCCGGAGGGCCAGAAGCTGTTTTCCTCTAAATTGCTCCTTTTTGCTCCAAATTCGTTCCTTTGCATCTTTTCGCTCCAATCACCTATAATCATCATACCTGCAATAAATCATGAAAAATACCTTCCTTTAAAGTGCAATATCACCAAAAATAGGTAAAAACATACAACTAAAAGAGTATATATTTTTGGTGCATCAACTGCTCACTAATAAGGATGATATAGGTCTTAGTGTTGTGGAGCACTTCACTAATCTCTTTCAAGCTACCATGCAGGTGCTCCCTATTGACGTTGATCTCTTTGATGAAGAAAGAGTGTTTGTTTCTAACTTAACCCTCTCCGGGGTCCCCACTGAGCGCGAAATTTTTTCTATGTTTAAGGAGATAAATGTTAATAAGTCCCCCGGTCCTGATGGATTTACTACCTCCTTTTATGTTTCTTGTTGGGATATTATTAAGAGGGAGGTAATTCTTGCTATCCAAAGTTTCTTTCAAGGCGAAGATCCGGGAAAGTTTTTCTCCTCCTCCCTCATTGTGCTCATTCCTAAGGGTAACGACAAGTCCAGTTGGGATAAATTCTGCCCCATTTCTCTCACTTCAGTTTTTTCTAAAGTCATTAGTAAAATTCTGGTCTCTCGGTTAAAACCTCTTCTCATCAAAATTATCTCGCCTAATCGGTCGGCTTTTATCAAGGGGAGGGAGATCACAGATAATATTCTTCTTGCTCAAGAATTACCTGAAGACCTTGATAAGAAATGTCGCGGTGGTAATTTAATCCTTAAGCTTGATATTAAGAAGGCTTTCGATACAATCAATTGGGATTTCATTATTAATATTTTGCAAGCCCGTGGTTTTCATGATAGTTTCTGTTCCTTAATTCGTAGATGGCTGTAAAATAATCATTACTCCGTTTTGGTCAATGGCTCCTCTTATGGATTCTTCTCGGCCTCTAGGGGTACCAAGCAGGGTGACCTGTTATCTCCCACTATATTTATTATTGCTTTTGATTATTTCTCTCGTTTAATTAATCAGATGCAGGTAAATAAGCCTTATACTCAATTTCGTCACACGTCATCGCTTCTGGTGAGTCATTTAGCCTATGCTGATGATGCTATTCTGTTCTCGAATGCTACTAAACCTGCCGTTAAAGCTCTCAAGCTGTTACTCGATAATTTTCAAGATACTTCGGGTCTCTTCTTCAGTAACGATAAATGCAACCTCTATTTTGGGAAATCTGTTCAGCCCTCCCTTGTAAATTGGGTCGTTGACTATATTGGTTATACTTCTGCTTCTTTACCTCTCAAATACCTGGGTGTTAATTTAATTCGGGGTCGCCGCAAGCAAAATCAATGAGACGATGTTAATAATAATATCAATCAAAAAATTAAAGACTGGAGAAATACTTTTCTTTCTAATGGGGGTCGTATTACCCTCCTGTAGGCATATTTTTAGGTCATGTGTGTTTTGAAAAAGGGATCGCCTACAGAAATTATCGGCGAATTTTAAAATTTAATTTAAATATACATATAATTTAGAAAGTAGCATTTGATTTTTGAAAATAATTTTAATTTTGAAAATTTTAAGATATGAAATCAAACCGATCTCACATCCCAAATAGTTTATATAAACGAGCACCACACATACAAATCGTGTATTTATTCCAAAGAATAAACACACATCGTCACGTGTGACGCTCGATTAAATAAACTGAAGATTTGTGACATTCGTTTTGGTCTCGCGAACCTATTTTATAAGTCGACAAGTTCCCTCGCTTATTTTAAAATGAATTAAGCTGCGGTTTATATTATCTGGTTCTTAAAGTTCCTTATAAAGCAAGCACTCATAGCTAATTACATCTTAAATGACCGAATCATTTAAGAAAACTCTCGATGATGATTAGTGGTTTCTTTCTCAAGAATTCAAAGTTTAAGGTTTTCAAACGATTAGATTTTGAAAATTTCAATAGGGAATGGATCAAATTCTAACAGATTATTTCGAGAATCCAAAACGAGAAGTAGGGGATGTCATGATCCAGCTGAACTTTAGTGACTTCCCGATTATCCTATGATTCTGCTTCAATTCGAGAGAATTATTTAATATTTTAATCTCGCCAATTTTAGTTAATTAGGACTTACATTCGTATGACATAATCATACAAATAGCCTAGAGGAAGTGAGGGTTTATGTCGTACTAAACGACTACCTCGGAATCCTAAGACCGGTTAGGGCTTAATTTGCATAACATGAATATGCAAATGCCTAACGAAAAGTTTAGAATTTATGTTTCACTAGGAAAACCACCTCGAAATCATATGGCTTTGTTATTTAATTCTAAGAAAGGTGTTGATGTAAGTAGAGATAGTTTTCGTTGACGAAGATGGCCAGTGTTGCTCACTGTGCTCCAAGCTCCTTGTTGTTGCAGAGGTTAGTTTTAGAAGGTGAAAATCGAGAGATGAGAAGTGTTGTTTTAGCAGAAAGTTCTTAAAGTCTGAGATGTCTTAATATTTTAGTTAAAACAAATCTTAAAGTTGATTAAACGTAATGCATTAAGATCCCACGGTTCCGATCATCCCGTACCGCTATTTTCATCGATTCACTTAGTCCAAATGAATTCGCTAAACTCAACCGAATGAGTTCCGCACTTTCATTTAGACCATGGGAAATCTCGTTAGCAATACGTAGGTTACATCATCCGAGGGATTTCCGATCATCCAACGAGACGTTTTAATTTAGTTATAATTGCAGTTTTGTTGTTCTGTTTGTGATTAAATTTTGAGTTGTTTTATATTTTGAAATGTTGTTGCGGTGAATTTTATCTTGTGTTGATTTTAATTTAGTTTTTGGTTTCAGTTTTGTGGCTATCCTAAAGGTTTTAGTTTTCATGCAGAATGACATGGTTATTTAACATGCAAGAGAAGTAAAGTACAGTGCAGGTAAGTAAATCGCAATAAAATAAAAGCGTACTAGAGGGCCTTCCTGTCATTCCCAGCTATACTTAAAACACATGTTAAAGCATTTATATTGTCGGCATATGTTTAGGTTATGTGTTTTATTTTGAAAGTGGTCGCTATGAAATTGTTTGGCGAATTTTAATTTAATTTAAATAAATAATTTGAAAAGTAGTATTCGATTTTGAAAATAATTTTAAATTTGAAAATTTTAAGATATGAAATCAAACCGATCTCACATCCCGAATAGTTTATATAAACGAGCGCCGGACCACAAACCGCGTATCTATCCCGAAGAATGACACACCGCTCGATGATGGGGCTCGATTAAATAAACTGAAAGCTTCATGACATCCGTTCGGTCTCGCGAACCAATTTTATAAGCTCGACAGTTCCCTCGCTTAATATAAATGAATTAAGCAGGGTTTATATTACCCGGGTTCTTAAAGTTCCCTATAAGCGGCAAGCCCCTATCGTTAATTACATCTTAAGCGACGAAAATCACCTAAGAAAACTCTCGATAATAATCGCAGCTTCGCTCTCAAGAATTTCAAAGTTTAAGTTTTCGATGGATTGAATTTTAGAATTTCAATAGTGAATGCGATCAAATTTGAACATTTTATTTTAGAATTCAAAGGAAGAAAAGTAGGAGAGATCACGGATTCGAAGCGAACTTCGCAATTTCCCGACTATCCTATTGCTTTGGTTCGAATTTAGGAAAGTCCTAATGTCTATTTAATGTTTTGATCTTCGCCAATTTTAATTAATTAGTGCCTTATATTCGTATGATAAAATTATACAAATAGCTTCGAAAATGTGAGGGCTTATGTCGTACCGAACGACTACCTCTGGAACCCTAAGCGTCGATTAGACTTAATTTGCAAAGCAAATGCCTAACAAGAAGGTTGAGGTTTTATGTCGCACTGCGCAAACTACCTCAAGTCCCATGAGTCGATTGTTTAAACTAAAGAAAAGTTTTTGCCAGTGCATTCATGTTTTCATTGATGACGATGGCCGTGCCGCCCACCATGCCCCGAGCTCCTTGTTGTCTGCGAGGTTTAGTTGTAGAAGGTGAAAATTAAGAGATGAGGAAGTGTTTGGTTTTAGAGAAAGTCTTAATTTCCATGTGTCTTTAATATTTTAATTAAAATAGATCTTAAAGTCGATTAAACGAACCGATTAAGATCCCACTGCTCCGTCATCCCGCATCGTTATTTTCATCGAATTCACTTAGTCCGTATGAATTTCGCTAAACTCAACTAAATGAGTTCCGCACTTTCATTTAGCACGCTGGAAATCCCATTAAGAACACGCGGGTTACATCATCCGAGAGTATTCCCGATCATTCGACGAGACGTTTTAATTTAATTGTAATTGTAGTTTTGTTGTTCTGTTTGTGATTAAATTTTGAGTTGTTTTATATTTTGAATGTTGTAGTGCTGAATTTTATCTTCAGTAGTGTCTTTTAATTTAGTTATGGGTTTCGCTTTGGTTTCGTCCTAGAGGTGTAGGTTTTCATGCAATCTGTTGTTTATCATGCAAGAAAGTGAAAGTATAACGCGATTAAATAAATTGCAAGAAAGTAAATCGCAATAAAATAAAAGCGTACCTAGAGGGTCTTCCCATTATTCCAAGCTCGCACTTAAAATACAATTTAGAGCATTTAAGCATTTATAAGAATTTCCTGAGTAAAGCTAAGTGAAAGGTTATGGTTTTCTACCGAAAATCCTAATCCTATACGTAATATTCCTATGATGTCTAGGTCTTCAATTTTGGTTTTAAGGATGATTTTCTTCACTAAAGAACAACTAAGCTCAATTTGTTCTTAAGGACATTCCATCATATTGAGGAAGTGTTTAAGACGAATCTTAAACATTTTTTCAATATTTCGTGAATTGTCCTAAGTCCGAATGAATTCTATCGTGCAAGTGAATTAATCATCCGTGTGTTTGAGTTAAGTTTTATTTCTTGCTCAATGAATTGTGATGTTCGAATATCCTTATGAGTGAAGTGTCATTTCACTCGATACTCCATTTATGAGTTATAATTGTAAAAGCTCGTAAGGCAAAATGATATTTAATGATTTCGTGATTCAAATTTAAGTTCAAATTAATGATTTAAGTTTCGAATAAATGTTCAAGTTATTTTGGATTTATTTTTGAATTCTTCATGCTCTAGATGATGTCATTTAATTCAATTTAATTTAACTTTCGATTTAATTTAATTTAATTTAATTTAATTTAGTTTAGTTTTAATTTTAATTTAATTCTGATTTAATCCAATTTAGTTTAACTTGATGTGAATTAACTTAATTTAATTTAACTTGATTTAATTTAATTTGATTTAATTTAATTTAATTTAATTTGTTTTAATTTAATTTAACATTTTTTTTTTAATTTAATTTAATTTAATTTAAATTAAATTAATTTATTTATTTAATTTAATTTAATTTAATTTAATTATTTAATTTAATTTATTTATTCAATTTAATTTAGTTTTATTATTATTTTTTTTATTATTTTTTTTTTAATTTTGATTTAATTTAATTTTTAATTTAATTTTAATTTTAATTTTAATTTTAATTGAAAATTTAAAAAAAGTTTAATAATTTAACTTTAATTCAATTTAAATGATTGAGTCTTTTAACATTTTTAAAGTTAAATTTGAATTACCATTTTAATTAAGAATTAAATATTATTGAGATGATTAATTTAGGGATCTTTAGATTAAAGAATAAATCTCTTCCAAATAATACCCCTATTTTAATAATTCCAATTTTATTATTCTTCCAAATTTAATTAATTGTTTTAATTAAAATTCATTTCAATTATTGTTGAATTGTTTAATAGGTTTCTACCCTTTAATTATTTAAATTTCAATCATCCAAATCAAAGTTAAGATCAAATATTTTACTCTTTAATTTTATTAAGCCTAAAGTTTTAATTAAGGGTTAAAATTTTAATTACCATTTTACCCTTCAAGCTTAATAATTTCATAACTCACTAAATCGAGCTCAAATGAATTTGAAATTTTTATGTGGCTTCACTCATATGTCAATAAAGACATTAGTAGGAGAAAATGTGATTTTTCCGTATTTAATTTATTTAAGTAATTATTTTTGGTGGAAAATAAGGATTTCCAAGGAAAATTTAATAATATGACCAAGGAAAGTTTCTATCCTTAAGAAAATTATGACATTCCTAATGACTCATAGGACCACTTCGACCAATTTTTGTGATTTTTTGAATTATATTTTATTTATTAGAATTATTTTAAGTTCTGGAGTATTAATTAATTTAAAAATAGAATATAAGTTGAAAAATGAATTTTATAATTTTTAAAATTCTCTCTGATATCAAGGATTCCGTAGAACCAAATTTTACAATTTTCTCGATTTTTCTTTGATTTATTATAATTATTTTAATGAAAATGCAAGAAAATACATTTTTTAATTTTAAAATTACTCTAGTGGCTTTAAAATTTAATATCTCATTAAATAGACCCGAGAAAAATATGGGTTTGTTCCTAAGTGATTAAATTTCAAAATATGACATTTTGGTGAATTTTATTATTTTTGTGATTTTTATTATTTTTTAATTATTAAAATATTAAAATAATACTAAAAAATTAACTTTTTTAGAAAATTGAAATTTTAATTTTCTTAAATTCCCCGATATCGAGAGGCTCCAAAACCAATTTAGTGAATTTTTGAAAGCGTATTTTGAAAGTTATGAATTTTTAAAGTTTAAAATGACTAAATCGCTTAATCAACCCATTTAAGTAGGTTAACCCAACCCAATCGACTTCAAACTTTTATGGTGGGTTCCTCCGATCCTAAAGGTCAATGGAGAATCGATTTCAAGTCAATTTGATCTATGGTTAACTCTAATTAATTAAATTTCAATTTGGGTATTTAGGCCAATTAGGGTTAATCCGAGCGAATTAACTCAAGTCCTATTTTTCCTAGGGTTCTCTGGTCATAAGGAACATCACCAAATTTTCCTAGAATTTATTTCACAACATGCTAATTATTGGATTTAAAATACTCAAAACAAGCAACATGAACTCGAAAAACCGCAACTTCTCATGGGATGGCCTCCGACTCAGAAAATCTGTGGAATGTTCCCAAGTTCGCAGGCTTCAAAAGCCCTATGGTCTCATGCCATGGTGAATTGTAGGAATGCATGGAGAATTAAAACAATGCTAGGAGTAAATAATTAATTAAAAATAAAATACTCTGGACAAAATTAATTAATTTCTTTTCCACATTATTCTCCTCTCGTTCACCGAGCAAGTGGGTATTTTTATTTTATTTTTGTGATTTTTCTACACAACGATATGGATTTTTGAAGTTTAGGGAATTAAATAAATCGGAAAATACCCTATTTATCTACTTATCCACGCGGCGCCCGTCATCCTCGCATCTCCGAACGACCACGCGGCGCGCTCCCGTTCGACGCCGCCATCCGACTCCGGCCGCCCGGGCCCCGCGGTTCACGTACCATCTACTCGGTCCGACGCAATCCAAGCCGTCCATCCGATACACGCGCGATCCGACGGTTCCTGGTCATCGTCTACGACTGGTGTGCACCCGTGATTGTCCACACTCTAGCCCTAATTTCTCACTCGATTCTCAACGGATTTTCGTGTTCTTATGCTCTATGGATTCGTCTTCAAGACACGAACACATCCATACGGTGAACATGCTATGAAATCAAGCCAATCAAAATGGAGAATCGATCGAAGCTCGGCGTAAGAGGGAGTTCATACCTTCGCTCGCAGAAGTGAAGCTTCGATCCGAGAGTCGTGTCACCTTCGATCGGGTCCAAGTAAGCTCCGCATGAAGTCCTCGGCTCGGTGAATTGTCTAGCTATGAAAGTGACCACAACCGATCACAAAGCTTGGAGGCTCGAGCAACCGGGTGGCCTAGAGATGGGGCTTTGCCGAGAAACTTCTCCTCTGGTCCAGTGAAGGTGTAGGACCAATCAATTCGGATATCGGCTCACCGTAAAGAAGTGTCCCGGTTTCGAGCTAAAGTTCGAGCTCAAAATCGAGCTCACCGGAGGGAATCGGGGCCGGAATTCAGCTGGGATCAAGTGCTCTCATGTGTGGAGGGTGGTCCGGAATGATTTTGCGCAGTTTCCTTGAGGTCTGGTTCGAAGACCTCCTTTGGCCGAGAGGGTGAGGGGTTTAAATAGCATGGTCGAGGCTCTCCTGTGGGGTTTAATGGTCAGGATCAACCGCTAGTCAAGGGAAGAACAATGCCATGGTGGCCATCGTGGCATGGGTACCTCAACAAGGTGGAATTCCAAAATCTGCTCCTCCCAAGGTCTCGGCCATGGTGTTTTCCTACGATCGTGGTGGTCGGCCTAGCAGTGCATGGGTCACTCCTCGTGTCCAGTGGTCGTAGCCGGGGTTTAGTGTAGTCAATCGGCCTCTGCCATGTGTAAAGGGGATGGCTTGGAATGGAATTGGGAAGAGATCATTTTGGCTCCAAATGGGTCAACCCATCCTTTCGGGCTTGGTGCACCTCCCATGGCTAGTTCGGGTCGAAGAGAAGGTGGTTTAGCGTCGACTTGATTAGTGGGGAAAGGTCACCATCCAAGTACAATTAGGCATAAGCATGGTTAAGGGAATCATGGGAGTGGTTAATCACCTTTAGGAATTAAGGAAAGAGTCTCCTCCTTTTGCCCAAATGGCATGGTGACATGTAAAGAGGCTCTCATGGCTTCCATGTGGCTCATGCATGGCTTCATGGCATTGTCTTGCTTGTGAAAAGTCGAGTCAATTTCATGGAAATGGATTTAAGAAAAATTTTGGTATTTTAGGGTGATTCTGGCATGAGACTTGATTTTGAATTATTTCGATGATGTGATTAGAACTTGTGGAATGGCTTTGATTAGTGGATGGCAAATGGAAATGTCATGTGAGCTTTAGGTAAATTTTGGGCTCTTTGAAATGGTTTTAGATGGGCTTTTAAAATGGTTTAGGAAAGTGGGCTTTTGAATTTTAAAATGGATTTTGGGATGAAATTTTGGTAGAGGCTCGGCCAAATAATTGTTGGGTTTAGCTCATAGATGTGTCATGAGTGACTTGAGCAAATTGGAATGATTTGGGTTTAAATTGAGTTGAATTCGGGCTCTTTCGTGAATGGGCCAATATAGGTCAAATTGGGCTAACTTGGGCCAATGTTGAGCTAGGGTTGAAATTGATGTAAAATTAATGTTGTGAAATGTTTATAGGAATTTTTCAAAGAGGTTTTAGCTTTAGTTAGGTTTTGATTTCGGAATTTGGGTCTATTCGTTAGGTTTGGGTTTAGGTCAAAATTGGGCTTTTTGATTTTGGGTTGAATTTGAGTGGGTTTGGGTCAAAATCTTGGGCAAATCATGTTAGTGTTTTGTTTATGGGATGTTAAGGAAGGTTTAGAAAAGATTTGGGGTTAATTGGGTCGAATTGGGTGAGTTTGGGCTAAGTTCGGGTCATGGTCCAAATCGGCTTTAAGGTCAAAAGTGAAATCGGATCCCAATGTCAATCAAATCGACTTGGATTTGGTCTGAGATTGGTGTTGGGGATGTCGAATTGAAGTTTAGAATTGAATTGACCAGAATTTGGGTCAATCGGGCAGTTCGTTCGACATCGGGTTCACTTGGTTAAAATGGGTCAATTCGGGGTTTTGATAAAAGTGAGTAAATCGACAAAATTGGCCCATGATGTAGTTGAACAAAATGAAATTGGGAATATTTGGGATTTTCTGGAAGTTTCTGGGAATTTTCTGAATTTTTGGATTTTTTTGGCTAAGAGGGGTATTTTGGGTATTTGGAGGGTATTGGGTGGTATTTTTAAATTTTTTGGTATTTTTGGCTATGGATGATCAATTTGAGTAATGTGGGAATATTTGGGATTGGTTTTGAGGAATTTTGGGTGATTTGGAGGATTTTGGAAAATTTGGGTAATTTCAAGGGTTTTGGTAGAATGTTAGCGGGTGTAGGGTCCAGGGGTCAAAAATCGAAAATTTGAAAAATTGAAGATTGAGTGAATGTATGTGGAATGAAATCATTTTGGTTGAGCTATGAAGCCACATCAAGCCTCACACGAGCTATGAAGCGGACTCATTCGAGGCATCCACTACGTTGTTCCTAACCCTCTTAGCCAAGGGCTTAGGGGTTAAGGACCATCCATGTGAATCACCTTCATGAGTCGAGAGGTCAAGTTGGGTATGGGTGTGGTTTTAAGAGGTGTGTGAAAGTGTAGTGCACGGAGTGTAGTGTGTGCGAGTCAACCCTTCACTGGACTGAGCCACCCAGCAGGCATCTAGGCCAAAGAGTCCCATGGAACTCATCTCTTAAACTTCCACATTTGATCTCAACCCTCAGGTGATTGAGGGTCTACAATCGAGTTCGTGGAGCTTGCTAGGAGTTAAGAGTGGTTTGAATTTCTAAGTGGTGGGTCCCAATTCTAATCCTCTAAGATAGTCAAAGGAAAAGCCTAAGGCTATATCCTAAGTACTAAAGAGAAGAAGAGAAGACCTCATAAAAAATGAGGTCAACATATATATTTGCAAGAAATATCTAGGTAAAGCTAAGGGAAGGTTCTGGTTTTCTACCAAAATCCTAATCCTATCACTTAATCAATTCCTATGACGTCTAGTGCTTCGTGTTTTTTAAGGATAATTTTCTTCACCAAAGAACAATTAAGTTCAATTGTTCTTCTAAAACACCCCATCATATTGAGAAAGTGCTTATGACGAATCCTAAACATCTTTTCAATGCTTCTGGGATTATTTCGGGTCCAAATGAATTTCGTTGTACAGGTGAATTAATCATCCAAAAATTTAGTTAAATTTTGTTTCTTGCTCAGTGAACTTGGACATTTGATTATCCGATGAGTTAAGTGACATTTCACTTGAGACTCCATTTGAGAGTTATAAAAATGGAAGCATTTAGGGGCAAGTTGGTTCTTTAAAGATTTTAACCATTCTTAATTTAAAGCTCGAGTTGATGGTTTAGAATGATTTTTTAATTTAATTATCAAATTTTAGTTGATCTTTTTGGCTGTTTTAAATTATTTGAGTTGAAAGAGGTATTTAAATTATTCAACTGCATTAAACTTTTAATGATTTAAATTTGATTTGAATTAATTATAATACATTAGGTTAAGTTTATAAATTGGTTTTATTTTTTTGTATCTTTTAATTATGAATTATTTAATTAATATTTTAAATTTATTTTTAATTTAAATCTTAAATAATTTTAGATTAGGTTTGATATTTGTTTTTTTTACTTTAAATTGGTTTTAATGTTTTAAGCTTTAGTTTGATTATGAAATTTTTGGATTATTTTCCTTTCATTAATTTTAATTATCATTGTATAGCTTAATTAATTAATAAAAATTTAATGATATTTAATTAAATCATTGATTAGGGATTCAATTTCAAAGTATTAGGATCTTCTTATATCAAAATCCCTTAACCTTAATGATCCATTTCTTAATCATCTTCCAAAATTTCAATTATTTAATTAATTAAGGTTCACTTTAAATATTTTCAAGATGATTAATGGGTTTCTACCTCTTAATTCCCTATGTTTCAATCATCCAAGAGAAAATTAAGATCAAATGTTTTACCCTCCCTTAAATTAAGCCTAAAGTATTAATTTGGGTTAAAATCATTAATTACCTTTATGCCCTCTTAAGCATATTCATTCCATAACTCATTAAATTGAGCTCAAATGAACTTAAAATTTTTTTAGGTCACCCCACTCATGTGTCAATTAAGACATTAGAGGAGAAAATGTGATTTTTTTCATTTTTAATTTAATTTATATAATTATTTAAGAAAAAATAAGGATTTTCAATGAAAATTCAACAACATGACCAAGGTAGGGTTTCTATCCTTAGGAAAATTAGGGGATGTTCCTACTGACTAGAGGACCACTTGGACCAATTTTGGTGATTTTTTGAATTATATTTTATTTATTATAATTATTTTAACTTTTGGAGTATTAATTAATTATAAAATAAAATTAAAGTTGAAAATTAATTTTTATATTTTTCCTAAATCTTCTCCGACCTCAAAGAACTCGTAGAAATAAATTTTATATTTTTTTGATTTTTCTTTGATTTCGTAGAATTATTTTAATGGGAAATGTTGAAACTTTATTTTTTTAATATTAAAAATTACCATAAGCCTTTAAAAATTAATATCTTAACTTAGAGACTTAAGAAAATTATGGGAATGGTTCCTAAGTGATTACGAGACCAAATGTGACATTTTTATGATTTTTAATATTTTTGTGATTTTTATTATTTTTTAATTATTAAAATATTCAAAAATGAGTTAAAAATGAAAATTTTTGAAAAATTCCAATTTTAATTTTCTTAGACTCCTCTGATACCAGAGAGGCCTCAAAATGAATTTGGTTAATTTTTTATATACATTTTGGGTTTTATGAATTTTTCAAACTTAAAGTAGCCAGGTTATTTACAAAATCCATTTGGTGGGTTATACCATTTTTATTGACTTCAAAATTTTTATTGGGGTTTCTCTGATCCTAAAGATTAGTGGAGAATTAATTTCAAGTTATTTTGATGAGTGGTTTGTCCAAATTAATTCCATCTTAGTTTTAAGGTTTTGGCCAAATTAGGGTTCATTTGAATGATTTAAGCCAAGGCATAATTATCCTAGGGTCCTCTGGTCCAGAGCTACTTCCCCTAATTTTTCTAAATTTTATTGATCAACATGCTAATTATTGGAATTAAAATACCAAAACAAGCACATAAACTTGAAAAATCAATAACTTGCCACAGAGAAAGCCTATGGCCTTGGAAAATTCAGAGAATGCCCCCAAGATTAGAGGCTACATAAGCTCTATGGTCACATGCCATGGTGAAATGTACAAGCAAGTGGAGAATTAAAATAGCACAGAGAGTATTAAAATCATTAAAAATCATATACTTAACAAATTGACCTAATTATTTTTCCACATTATTCTCTTCTGTTCACTGAGCAAGTGGGTATTTTTCTTTTATTTTTATGATTTTCCTATGCAAAGATAAGAATTTTTAAAGTTTCTGGTATTTAATTAAATAAAAAAAACCCTAATTTTCTACTTAAACACACGGTGCCTCGTCATCCTTGGCAGCTCCGAAAGGCCACGCAACGCACTCTCATTCGACGCCGCCGTCTGAGTCAGCCGACGCCTTATGTTCCGCAGTCCGGTCCAACTCCAACTCCACCGTCCATTCAATACACGCGCGAATGGACGACACCCGTTCATCGTCCCCGAGCGTCCTAACCTGAGAACCGTCCACCTTCTAACCCTAAGATCTTGCTCGTTTCTCAACCGATTTTCATGATCTTGGGCTCTATGGACTCATCTCGATGAGACGAACACATCCATACGGTTATGATGCATTGAAATTAAGCCAATCAAAATGGAGAATTTGCAGAAGCTCGGGAGGGAGGAGAGGTTAATACGTTGGCTCTGAGAGGTGAAGCCTCAATCAGAGAGTTGTGGCACCTTCGATTGAACCCAAGGAAGCTCCAGATGAAGTCTCTGGCTCTGGTGAATTTACTAGGTACAACTTCGACCAAGCCCGATTCTAAGCTTTGACGGCTGGAGAGATTGGGTGGTCTGGAGAGGGGGCTTTCACTGAGGAACTCCTTCTCTTGGTGCTGTGAAGTGGATTCAATTTATTTCAAATGATTGTTAGGAAAGGTTTAGGATAGGAATTGGGTGGAAATTTTGGGTTTAGGGGATTCAATTTGGAGAATTATTGGTAGGAGACAACTTTAGGCTAAATTTGGGGATTTTGGTTTCAAATGAACTTTGAGTTAGGTTTGGGTTCAAATTGAGATCCAATTAATGTTTTATTTGGTGTAGGGATGTATTAGGGAGAGTTTAGAGTTGATTTGGGGGGAAATTGAGTTGGATTGGGTTGGTTTGGGGTAAGTTTGGGTTTAAGGCCAAAATTGAGGCTTTAGGTTTCAAGTTGAAATTGAATTCAAATGTGAATCAAATTGGGCTTGGATTTGGTTTGAATTGGTATTGGAGATGTTGAATTGAAGTTTAGAATTGGATTTGGGCAAAATTGAGGTCAATTGAGTTGATTTGGTTTGACATTGGGTCCACATGGGTTAAAGATGGGTTAAATTGGGGATTATGATAAAAGTGGGTTATTTTGGCAAAATTAGCTTATGGTGTAGTTGAACAAAATGAAATTAGGAGTATTTGGGATTTTCTGAAACTTTCTAGGAATTTTTAGAATTTTTGGAATTTTGGTCCAAGAGGGGTATTCAGGGTATTGAGAGGTTATTTAGAAGGTATTGGGGTATTTTGGTGGATTTCAAAGGTGGGAACTGTTTTGAAGTGATTTTTGGGAATTTTATGAATTTTAGGTAATTTTTGGGAATTTTTGGATGATTTGGTGGTTGTGGCAGCAATTTAGGTAATTATGGGTAAGTTTAGGGGACCCAATGTCAAAACCAGAAATTTTGACAAAATTACTGAGGTTTCAAATAAGGAAGAATGGGATCATTTTAGTGGGGTCAAGATTATGTAAAAAGTGATTTGGAATGGAATTAGGGTTTGGAAGCATGAGCCATGGACTTAGCAAAGTCGAAGCACTTTGGGACCAAGTCTAGCCAAATGGTAACCATTTTATGATCCTTCACATTTTGATCTTAGCCATCTTAATAAAAGATTAGTGACTTGGGTCCAATAATGTGAGTTTCATAAAGGGTAGAAGGCAAGGGTTCAAGGTTAAAGGGTGAAATGGGTTAGGGGTGTGTGTGTGCAAGAGAAGCTCAAGTCACCCAAGGTCACCCAGGGTAGTCCTAAGGCTTAAACATCCTATAGGAACTCACCATTGGTTGCCCATATGATGGTTTTAACCTTCCAAGGTGATTTAGAGGTTTACAACCATCCAAGTGGGGTCCCAAGAGGAGTCAAGTAGTTAAATTGCTAAAGGGTGGGTCCCAATTCTAGTCCTCTAGAATAGTCAAGGAGAAGTCCTATGGCTAGATCCTAAGCTCTAAAAGAAAAGAACAAACCTCACCAAAAATGAGGTCAACAAATGGACCCCCAATAGGTGTGGTGTGCTAAAGGAGCACACCGTGCGTATTGGCGTTGACCGAAGAGATCAACAAAACTAACACAAACGTCTAAGTGACACACTTAGAACGAAGCGTAAAAGAAATTTTTTGCTGGGGAGTATCAGGTAAATCTCCAAGATTGAAGATTCCAGAACTCTCGCAGGGGAAAAGGAGGTGGATTCCAAATCATAAGATCTAAAGAAACCAGATTTTAGATTTTTTTTTATTTTTTATTTCAAGTTTTAATTTTGAACATGATTTATGATTTGTTCGGAGTTTTGATTTTGATTAAAGATTGATTTTGCGGAAGTTCTGAATTTGGAATGAGAATTGGAACCTAGGTTCCAATCTCGGGATTGCAAAAGAGAACTGGAAGTTAGGTACCAGTCTCGGAAGAGAGTCGGAAGTTAGGTGCCGACCTCGAAAGAGAGGGAACTGGAAGTTAGGTACCAGCCCCAAAAGGGTGAGAACTGAAAGTTAGGTACCAGTCTCGGAAGAGTGTCGGAAGTAGCACATTTGGAGGTTAATGTAGAACCACTCCATGCACTTGACACTGTTGACAGCTTTTTGGCGACTTTCATGCAGTCGGTCATCATTGAGGGCCAGTAGTACCCTAATCTTTTAATCTTCATTTTCATCTTTGGACCTGACTGGTGAGCACCACAAAGTCCCGAGTGTACTTCTTTAATGATTTCACGAGCCTCGGACTCGCTCAGGCACCTTAGCCACATCTGATCGAAAGACCTTCTGTATAACGTATTGTTTATTAATGTGTACGACAGGGTTCTTTTCTTAATCTGATGAGCTAATGACTTATCATTCGGTAGGTTTCCTGTTTGCAGGTAATCTATTAATGGCTGCTGCCAATCTTCTGTAGTTTCTGTTACTGCTGCAACTAATTCTTCTTCCTTTCTTTCTGATTGGTGCATTGCATCCATGTCGAACTGTGAGAGGACCTATCGTCCCTGAACTGATATTTCAACTGACTCATCCTGTAAGCAAGCAAATACTTTTGCAATGCGGGCTAACGCATCTGTGAGAGTATTTTCTCTCCTGGGAATCTTGTAAATCATTACATTCGGAATCCGTTCCAACAACTTCATTGCATACTGAAAGTACTGCTCGAGCCTTGGTTTCAAAATTCTGTACTGTCTTGCGACTTGCTAAATGATCAACTGCGAATCTCCATAAATATTGATATCTGTTATACCCATCTGAATGGTCAATTCCAGTCCAGTTATGAGAGCTTCATATTCTACTTCATTGTTTGTACACGGTTCTGTTAGATGGTATGAGTATCTTAACATCCCCCGCTTCGGCGTTATAAAGATTAGTCTGATTCCTGCCTTACCGGGCACAATCGTTTGCAATTCTTTATCCTTCTGTGCTGAAGACGCTCCATTAAAGTATAGTTCCCAACGCTGATCATCGGGGTCTTTTAAGCTCGTTATCTGCTCGTCAGGCAAGTCGTCGTTGAGAGACGATTCTGCCGGCAAAGGTTGCGCTGCGAGAAAGTCTGCTAAAGCTTGTCCCTTTACGACACGAAGAGGAACGAAAGTTATATCGAATTGTAATAGTATCATCGACCACCTGGCAAGTCTGCCAGAAAGCGTCGGATGGGTCATCAAGTATTGCAACGGATTAAACTTCGAAATAAGGTTGACCTTATGAGAAAGCATGTAATGCCTGAGCTTTTGAGCGGCGAAGATCAGGGCCAAACAATGCTTATCAATAGGAGGATACTATACTTCTGTCAGAATCAGATGACGACTCAGGTAGTAGAGAGCATTTTCTTTACCCTCGTCATTGACCTAAGCTAACAGGGCTCCAAGGGAGTCATCTAAAGCCGCGGTATAAAGTATCAATGGTCGACCCGAGACTGGGGCTGCTAAAACATGTGTCATTAAATATCGTTTGATGTCATCAAAGGTATGTTGACATTTTGAGTCCCGAGTGAACTTGGCATCCTTCTTAACCAAAGCAGAAAAAGGCTGACACCTTCCTGACAAATTTGAGATAAAGCGTCGAAGATATGCCAACTTCCCTTGAAAGGATCGTAGTTGTTTCAAAGTTTTGGGCTGCGACATTTCTAAGATAGCTTTAATCTTCTCCGGATCGAGTTCAATTCCACGATGTCGGACAACAAATCCTAAGAATTTCCCAGAGGTGACACCGAAGGCGCATTTCAAGGGATTCATCTTAAGGTTAAATTGTCTTAATTGTTCGAAAACAATTCTCAAATCATACAGATGATCTTCTTTCAGTTTGCTCTTGATGACCACATCATCCACGTAGTACTCAACTTGGTTTTGAATGAGATCATCAAAAATCTCCGTCATTGCTCTCTGGTAAGTTGCTCCTGCGTTCTTCAATCCGAAAGGCATTACTGTGTAACAGTACACTCCGATTGGCGTTCTGAAGGCTGTAAGCTTTTCATCTTCTGGTGCCATCTTTATCTGATTGTATCCTGATGATCCATCCATAAATGAGAAGATCTCGTGTGTCGAAGTGATGTCGATCATCAACTCTGGAATCGGTAGCGGGAATTCATCTTTTGGGCATGTTTTATTCAAATCTCTGAAATCCATGCAGATTCTGATCTGACCATTCTTCTTTCTGACTGGTACTACGTTGACTAACCAAGTCGGGTATTGTTCTTCACGGACAAACTTAGCGTCTATTAGCTTCTTAACTTCAGCTATTACCTGTTGTTCAATTTCTAGGCGCATTCTTCTGGGAGCTTGTCTGACTGGAATGGCTGTGGGATTCACTCCTAGCTTGTGAACTGCGACTTCGGGATCTAATCCTGGCATTTCATCGTAACCCCAACAAAAATAGTCCTTGAATTCCATTAGTAGCTTGATTATTTCTTCAGAGTCTTCTTTATTGAGTACGGAGCTAACAACGGTCGGTCCAGGCTCTTCGCTAGTACCTAAGTTAACTTCCATTAACTCGTCTATTGCAGATTTAATTTCTTCTTCAAATTCTGACGGAGCATCTCCGATGGCAGATCTTCGAGATCATCTAAAGCTTCTAAACAATCTTCATTAAGCTCATAAGTGACAACCAAGCAAAAGTCCGTATCATCAACTGATCCTACTGTGTCGAATCCAAGACCATGCTTTGAATTGGGAGGCTGATTAGCATCATTCCATAATTTTTTAAAGTATTGTGATTGACGTTTTGACCACTGTTTAGGCAAGATACCACGCTGAATTAAATTTTAAACACAGAGAGAATACCACTCAAAAGGTAAGTCCATTAATTCGGAAGAAGTAACATCTTCAAATTGTACATCATTTTCAGTTTTGGAAGAAGATGCACCACAGTAGAATTTCATCGGCTTAGCACCGCCATTATGCACTTCCTTGACCACCATAACCTCGACCTTACTAGGGTGGATCGGGGTTAGGGTCATATTATGTACATAATGATTAATCTTCTCGTACATTGATTTTTATTCTTCATTCTTTTCATCTTCGAGAGAGATCTTGAACTGGGATTTCCTTTAGTTTACTGCTGCTTCTTCTCTCTTGATTTCTTCTTCTTCTTCAAATTTATTCTCCCAATCAACATCGATGACCGGCTTTTCTGTTCAACTGTTCCACCGTTTCTTCCTCGACCTCATCCCCGGCCTCGACCTCGGGTGCGAGTTCTGGAGAAACCTTCACCATCTCGCCGTAAGGGAGTGGTGACTAACAGTTGAACAAGAATTTCAGGCTCTTCATCATCTCGAACTTCTTTTGCTTGATTTGATATGGCATTTCTGGAAAAGACAGTTTTCTTCGGAGGCGCATAGTAGGCTGCATCTTCATGGATTCCGATTTCATGCACGGAGAATGGTTGCAAGTCACCATTGATGCACTGTTCTTGTCCTCCTTCATAATACTTTATACACTGGTGTAGAGACGACGGTACCATCCAGTTCTCATGGATCCACGGCCGACCCAGTAAAGTGTTGAATGATGTCTCAGAATCAATTATGTGGAGTTTTGCGGTTGTCTTAGCCAACTCACCGATCTTCATTAATAGTGCTATCGATCCAAGGGCTCTTTCTCCTTTCTAGTTGAAACCTCTCAGCATCATCCTGTCTGCTTCGAGATCACGGGCATCAATCTCTAAATAGGCTAGCGTTCGAAGGTTCATTATGTTGATCGATGCTCCTGGATCAACTAAAACCCTAGAGAGAGCGAACTTTCCAATGCTGCCTGAAATGTATAGCGGTCGATTGTGATCGAGTACATTCCAAGTAGCAAATCATTGTGCGTGATGCTAACACCATGCTCGTTCTCTTATTTATAATATTATTTTTTTATTTTAAATTTTTTAAGTATAATATATTATTTCTAAATATAATTTAATTATAAAAATATTTAATAGTTAAATAAATTATAAATAAATAAATAAATATATTTATATATATATATATATATAAATATATATTTATATATATATACATATATATGTATATATAAATTTATATATTATTATTTTTTATTTTAAATATTTATAGTATAGTATATTATTTATAAATATAAATTATTTATAAAAATATTTATTAATTAAATAAATTATAAATAAAAATATATATATATATATATATATATATATATATATATATATATATATATATATATATATATATATATAATTTTTTATTTTAAATATATTAATTATATTATATTATTTATTAATATAATTTAATTATAAAATTATTTAATAATTAATTAAATTATAAATATATATATATATATATATATATATATATATATATATATATATATATATATATATATATAAATTTATATAATACTATTTTTTTATTTTAAATATTTTAAGTATAGTATATTATTTTTAAATATACTTTAATTAAAAAAATATTTACTAGTTAAAAAATTATAAATAAATAATTATAAAAATTTTGGGTTAAGGATTGAATATTTTGACTAAAGTTGATTTTTTGGTCGAGAGATTAACTTTTGAGTGAATAATTGGTCATTAGATCAAAAATTAACTATTTTGACCAAAATTTACTTTTTGGTCAAAAACCAACCTATCGGATCAATTGGCTGGCACTTTGGGTCAATGGGGTGGTCATTGGTCGAATTAACCATTTTGACCAAAGATTACTTTTTGGTCAAAAGTTGATCTATTTTGACCAAAAATTGAATTTTTGCACAAAAGTTAACCTATAGGGTCAACGGGGTGGTCATTGAGTCAGATATTGACTATTTGACCAAAGTTGACTTTTGGTCAAAAGTTAACCAATTTGGTCAATGAGTTGGTAATTGGGTCAAGAATTGACCTTTTTGATCAAAGATGACATTTTGGTCAAAAGTAGACATATTGGGTCAATGGGTTAAGAATTGAACTTTTTAACCAAAGTTGACTTTTTGGTCAAAAGTTGACCTATTTGGTCAATGAGTTGGTAATCGGTCAAGAATTAACCATTTTGACCGAAGATGACTTTTTAGTCAAAAAGTTGATCTATTGTCGATGGGTTAGTTATGTGTCAAAATCGACTAATTTGATCAAAGTTGACTTTTAGTTCAAAAGTTGACCTATTGGGTCAAAAGGCGGTCATTAGGTCAAAAAATGACAATTTTGACTAAAATTGACTTTTTGGTCAAAAGTTGACATATTTGGTTAATGAGTTTGTTATAGGGTCAAGGATTGACCATTTTGACCAAAGTTGACTTTTTGTCGAGATCGATTATTCGGTCAATAATTGGTCATTAATTCAAAAATAGATTATTTTGACCAAAATTGACTTTTTGGTCGAAAGTTGACGTATTGTGCTGATGATTTGGGCATTAGGTCGGGATTGATCATTTATATTTAATAGTTAAGTAAATTATAAATAAATATATATATAGCTATATATAAATATATTTATATATATATATATATATATATATATATATATATATATATATATATATATATAAATTTATATTATAAATTTTTTTATTTTAAATTTTTTAAGAATAGTATATTATTTATAAATATAATTTAATTATAAAAATATTTAATAATTAAATAAATTATATATATATATATATATATATATATATATATATATATATATATATATATGTTTCTATATAAATTGATATAATATTATTTTTTTATTTTAAATTTTTTAAGTATAAGTATATTATTTTAAATATAATTTAATTTTAAAAATATTTAATCCTATAAAATTTCCCTGGTTTCACTTTATATGCTAACATTAGTAATAAAATCTAGATCCTATGCAAAGCTGAGGTCAATTGGTCTATTCTCATTGATCACCACCAATTTACTCACCTCTCATTACACTTTGCTGGACACAAAATCTGTGCTACTTTTATTTATGCAGGATTTAGAAGACAAGATAGAATCAGTCTCTGGGATCACTTACACCTTATCAGCAGTTCTATTGATCTCCCTTGGCTGGTAGGGGGAGATTTCAATTGCATTTCCACTTCTGCTGAGAAATTGGGGGGTAGGAACCCCACCCTTAGCACTATGAACTTTTTCAGTGGCTATATCTCGACTGCAGGTTTGTTTGATCTTGGTTTTAAGGGCCCATCTTTCACCTGGAGGAGAAGCAAGATTTGTGAAAGGTTGGACAGATTCTTGGTAAATGAAGCTTGGCACTCCAAGTTTCTACATTCCTCTATCACCCACCTCCCCCTCCTTTGTTCTGACCACTGACCCCTCATCCTTTCTATTTCTGCTCCCCCATAAACTTTCTCCTGTCCCCACTTCAGATACCAAAATTTCTAGTCGACCCATCCAAACTTTGTTACTCTCATCCAATCACTGTAGCAAGGGGAGACTCACTCTGACCCTTGGATTAAGTTGGGGCTACTTCATCTTAAAACCTGTAAAGCTCTCAATAAATGGGGGAGGACAAAGTTTGGAAATGTTTTTTCTGCGGTAAATGAAGCTGAAGAGGAGGTGAATAGATTGGAGCAGCTGGCCTTGAGGGGGGAGGCCACTGACCTTCTTTTAGCAGCTCAAACTAAACTTTCCAATTCTATTGACATTCAAGACATGTTCCTAAAACAGAAAGCTTCTATTAAAAGTTTTACAGAGGGGGACAAAAATACAAAAAATTTTCATGCCTACATCAGATATAGAAGAAGCTGCAACATCATTCACAGCATAAAGGATGAGGATGGGGTTTGGCTGAAGAACAATTTGGAGATTGGAAGGAGTGTTATCAGGTATTTTCATAACCTGATATCCCAACCCTCAGTTGGTAGGGTTTAGATCACCCCCACCAGCTTACAGGACCATTACCATTATATAAATTCATTATCCCTCACCGAACCTCCCACCGAAGTCGAAATCCGGCAAGCCCTCCGCGACATTGACAACTCTAAATTGGCTGGACTCGATGGTTTCACTCGTCGATTTCTACAAAAAAGCCCTGATCGTCATTAAAGCCGAGGTTATTGTCGCAATTATCGGCTTTTTCCATGGGAAGGATATGTCTTATTTCTTTAGCTCGTCCAATATTGTCCTTATTCCAAAGAACACCGAACCGAGTAGTTGGGATCAATTCGGACCCATCTATCTTACCTCAGTTATAAGCAAGATAATTAGCAAAATCCTTGTCATAAGGATTCAGCCTCATTTAAATAAAATTATCAATATGAATCAATCAGCATTCATTAAAGGCAGGTCCATTTCTGATAATGTGTTGTTAGCCCAAGAATTGCTCCAAGACCTAAACAAGCAGTGTAGATGGGGTAATCTAATCTATAAATTGGACATCAGGAAGGCTTATGATACTATCAGCTAGGATGTCATTTTAGAGGTGCAGTCAGCTAGGGGTTTCAATGAAAGTTTTTGTAATTTGATTCAAAGATGGCTCATCAATAATTCCCACTCCCTTCGATAAATGGTTCCAAGCTGGGGGCCTTTTCTCGCTACTGTGGGCCTTAGCGGGGGACCCCTTTCCCCTGCTCTCTTTATTCTTGCCATGGACCACTTCTCCTCAATGCTTAATCATTTGAAAAATAATCATCAGCAGGTTAGATATCATCACAGATCCAACATTCATATTTCTTACCTAATATATGTAGATGATGTCATGATTTTCTCCAATGCTTCTAAAAGGGTTGTGACCTACATTTATAAGTGCCTCCAGATTTTTCAGGAACAGTCTGGCCTTAGTTTTAATAAAGCTAAGTGTCAAATATTATTCTCTAAGAAGGTGTCTCAGGACACTAAACAGTGGGCTCTCAATCACACTAGCTTTTCCAGCACAACCTTACCTATCAAATATTTGGGGGTTCAACTCAACATTGGAAAAACAAAGCAGACCCATTTTGATGATACACATAACAAGATCTGCACTTATCTCTCTAACTGGACCCACAATTATTTATCATCTGGGGGGAGACTTACCTTACTTAAAAGCATCCTTACTACCCTCCCTAACTATCTTATGCAGATGACCACCATGAAAAAGAGAACCCAAGTGCAATTAGAAAGGGCTTTTAACCACTTTCTCTGGGCTGGTAAAAGGAAGCAGATACATTGGGCATCCTGGCAGAAAATGGCTAAGCCTGAATGGGATGGTGATCTGGGTTTTAAATCCTTAAACCAAATGATTCAAGTGAACCATTGCAAGCTATGGATCAATTTTAGAGCCTAAGACTCCCTCTGGGCTAATTTCCTGATGGGAAAATACTGTAAGCATACCCACCCTTCCTTGGTTACCCTAAATTAGGGGACTCCAAAATTTGGAAAGCTATGGTAAAAAACAGATAGGTGGCTGAACAGCTCTATATCTGGCATTTGGGTAAAGGCATCATTAATTTCTGGCT
>CM040432.1:625000-687500 GCA_022702705.1 Papilionanthe hookeriana x Papilionanthe teres
ACACACACACACACACATAAATTTACATATATGTAAAATACTATTTTTTTTAATTTAAATATTTTAACTATAGTATATTATTTATAAATATAATTTAATCATAAAAAAAATTTAATAATTAAATAAATTGTAAATAAAAATATATATAGTATATATATATATATATATATATATATATATATATATATATATATATATATATATATATAGGTATTATATTAATTTATTTTTAATATAATTAATATAAATTTAATTATATTTATTTATTTATATATATACACACACATAAATTTACATATATATAAATTATTTTTTTTAATTTAAATATTTTAAGTAAAGTATATTATTTATAAAGTTAATTTAATTATAAAAATATTTAATAATTAAATAAATTACAAATACAAATATATATATAGGTATATATAAATATAAATTTATTTAATTTTATTTTTTATTTTAAATATTTTAAGTATAGTATATTATTTATAAATTAAATTTAATTATAAAAATATTTAATAGTTAAATAAATTATGAATAAATAAATATATATGTGTATATATAAAATATATATATATATATATATATATATATATATAAATTTATATAATATTATTTTTTTATTTTAAATATTTTAAGTATAATATATTATTTTTAATTATAATTTAATTATAAAAATATTTAATAGTTAATATATATATATATATATATATATATAATATTATTTTTTTTATTTTAAATATTTTAAGTATTGTATATTATTTATAAATATAATTTAAATATAAAAATATTTAATAGTTAGATAAATTATCAATAAAAATATAAATATATGTAAATATATATATATATATATATATATATATATATATATATATATATATAATATTATTCTTTTATTTTAAATGTTTTAAGTATAGTATATTATTTATAAATATAATTTAATTATAAAAATATTTAATTTTTAAATAAATTATAAATAAAAATATTGGGTCAATGGTTTTATCATTGGGTCAAGGATTGACCATTTTGACCAAAGTTTACTTTTTGGTCGAGATTAACTTATTGGGTTAATAATTGGTCATTAATTCAAAAATCGATTATTTTGACCAAAATTCGCTTTTGGTCTAAAGTCGATTTATTGGTTCAATGGGTTTGTCATTGGATCAAGGATTTGACTCATTTTGACCAAAGTTAACTTTTTGGTCGTAGATTGACTTATCGGGTCATTAATTCAAAAATTGTTTATTTTGACTCAAAATTGACTTTTTGGTCAAATGTCGACTTATTAGAGCCAATGGGATGGTCATCGGGTCAAGGATCGACCATTTTGACCAAAGTTGATCTTTTGGTCAAAAGATGTACCTATCGAGGCAATGGGTCGGGCATTAGGTCAAAGATTAACCATCTTGACCAAAGTCGACTTTTTGGTCGAGATCGGTTTATTGGTCAAAAATTGGTCATTAAGTCAAAAATTGACTATTTAATCAAAATTAACATTTTGGTCAAAAGTTGACCTATTGGGTCAATGAGTTGGTCATTAGGTTAAAGATTCACTATTTTGACCAAAGTTGTCTTTTGGTCAAAATTTGACCTATTTAGGTCAATGAGGCTGTCAAGAGGTCAAAAATCGATAATTTTGAGCAAAATTGACTTTTTGTCAAAAGTCGATCTATTAGGTCAATAGTCGTCATCGGGTCGAGGATTAACCATTTTGGCCAAAGTTGACTTTTTAGTCAAAAGTTAACAAATCGGGTCAATTGGTTTGTCATTGGATGAAGGATTGAACATTTTCACCAAAGTCGACATTTAGGTCATGGTGTCGAAATCGACCATTTTGACTAAATTTGACTTTTGTCAAAAGTCGATCTTTCGGGTCAATGAGGTGGTCATTATGTCAAAAATTGACAATTTTGACCAAAATTAACTTTTTGTTCAAATGTTGACCTAATGGGTCAATAATTGGTAATTATGTCAAAAATTTACTTTTTTGACCAAAATTGGTTTTTAGTAAAAAGTCGATTTATTGGGTCAGTAGGTTGGTTATTGGGTCAATGATTGACAATTATGACCAAAGTTGACTTTTTTTGTCAAAGATTTTCGTATTGGGTTATTAATTGGTCATTAGGTAAAAAATTATCTATTTTGACCAAAGAGTTGACTTTTTGGTCAAAATTTGACCAACTTGGCCCGCGGGTTAGTCATTGGGTCAAAAATTGACCATTTTGACCAAAGTTGACTTTTTGGTCAAAAGTTGACCTATTAGGTTAATGGGGGTCATTAGGTCGAAATTGACTATTTTGACCAAAATCGACTTTTGGTCAAAAGTCGACATATTGAGTCAATGGGTTAGTTATTGGGTCAAGGTTTGACCATTTTGACCAAAGTTGACTTTTTGGTCAAAAGTTAACCTATCGAGTCAATGGGTTGGTCATCGGGTCGAATTTAACCATTTTAACTAAAGTTGACTTTTCGGTCAAAAGTTCACTTATCGATCAATGGGTTTGTTATCGGATCAAAGATCGACCATTTTGACCAAAGTCGATTTTTGGTCGAAGATCGGCTTCATCGGGTCAATTATCGGTCATTCGTCAAAAATCGACTACTTTGACCAAAATTGATTTTTTTGTCAAACGTTAACCCATTGGGTCAATGGGGTGGTCATTAGATAAAAAATTGACCATTTTGACCAAGATGACTTTTTGTCAAAAGTTGACCTACTAGGTCAATGGGTTGGTCATTTGGTCAAGGATAGATCATTTTGGCCAAAGTTGACTTTTTGGTCAGAGATTGGCTTACTGTGTTAATATTTGGTCATTAGGTTAAAAATTGAATATTTTGACCAAAATTAATTTTTTGGTCAAATGTTGACCTACTGGGTCAATGTGTCGGTCGTTGTGTCAAAAATTGATCATTTTGACTAATGTTGACTTTTTGGTCAAAAGTCGATTTATCGGGTCAATGGGTTGATCATCGGGTCAAGGATTGATCATTTTGACCATAGTTGATTTTTCAGTCGAATATTGACATATCGGGTCTAAAATTGGTCATTAGGTCAAAAATTGATTATTTTGAACAAAATTAAATTTTTTGTCAAAAGTTTACCCATTGGGTCAACGGGGTGGCATTGGGTCAACGGGGTGACATTGGGTCAGAAATTGACCGTTTTGACCAAAGTTGACATTTTCGTCAAAAGTTGACTTATTTGGTCAATGAGTTGGTAATTGGGTCAAGATTTGACCATTTTGACTGAAGTAAACTTTTTGGTCAAAATTTGATATATTGGGTGAATGGGTAAGTCATTGGGTCAAAAATTGACCATTTTGACCAAAGTTGACTTTTTGGTCAAAAGTTGACTTTTTGGTCAAAAGTTGATCTATTGGGTTAATGGGCAGTCATTGGGTCGAAAATTGACTATTTTGACCAAAATTGACTTTTTGTCAAAAATTGTTCTGTTTGGTCGATGTGTTTGTTATCGGGTGAAGGATTGATTATTTTGACAAAAATTGACTTTTTAATAGAGATCGACTTATTTGGTCATTAATCGGTCATTAGGTTAAAAATTAACTATTTTGACCAAGATTGAATTTTGGTCAAAAGTTAACCCATTAAGTCAACGGGGAGGTCATTGGGTCAGAAATTGACCATTTTGACCAAAGTTGACTTTTCGTCAAAAGATAACATATTTGGCCAATGTGTTGGTAATTGGATCAAGAAGTCGACCATTTTTACCAAAGATGACTTTTTTGGTCAAAAGATGACCTATCGGGTTAATGGGTTGGTCATCGGGTAAAAATCGTCCATTTTGACCAAAGTCGACTTTTTGGTCAAAAGTCGACTTATCGGTCAATGGGTGCGTCATTCGGTCGAAAATCGACTATTTTGACTAAAATCGGCTTTTGGTCAAAAGATGATCTATTGGTCTATGGGTTTGTCATCGGATCAAGGATCGACCATTTTGACTAAAGTTAATTATTTGCTCGGAGATTGACTTATTGAGTCAATAATTGGTCATTAATTCAAAAATTTTTTATTTTGACCAAAATTGACTTTTTGGTCAAATGTTGACCTATTAGGTCAATGGATTGGTCATTAGGTCAATGATTGATTATTTTGACCAAAGTTAACTTTTTGGTCAAAAGATGTCCTATTGGGTCAATGGGTTAGACATTTGGTCAAAGATTAACCATCTTGACCAAAGTTGATTTTTTGGATAGAGATTGGTTTACTGGGTCAAAAATTAGTCATTAGGTCAAAAATTGACTATTTTAATCAAAATTGACTTTTTGGTCAAAGTTGACATATTGGGTCAATGGGTTGATCTTTGGGTTAAGGATTGACAATTTTAACCAAAGTTGTCTTTTTGTTCAAAATTTGACCTATTTAGGTCAATCAGGCGATCAATAGATCAAAAATTGACAATTTTGAGCAAAATTGACTTTTGGTCAAAAGTTGATCTATCAGGTCAATAGGTCGGTCATCGGGTCAAGGATTAACTATTTTGGCCAAAGTTCTCTTTTAGTCAAAAGTTAACAAATCGGATCAATGGGTCGGTCATTGGATGAAGGATTGACCATTTTCACCAAAGTTGACATTTAGGTCATTGTGTCGGAATCGACCATTTTGACCTAATTTGACTTTTGGTCAAAAGTTGACCCTTTGTGTCAATGAGGTGGTCATTAAGTCAAAAATTGCCAATTTTGACCAAAATTGACTTTTTTGTTCAAAAGTCGACTTTATTGGATCAATAATCGGCAATTATGTAAAAAATTTACTATTTTGACCAAAATTGACTTTTTTGACAAAAGTCGATCTATCGGTCAATGGGTTAGTTATTGAGTCAAGGATTTACCATTTTGACCAAAGTTATCTTTTTGTTCAAAGGTTGACATGTTGGGTCAATGGGTTTGTCATTAGGTCAAGGATTGATAATTATGACCAAAGTTGACTTTTGGTCAGAGATTTACTTATTGGGTCAATAATTGATCATTAGGTCAAAAAATTTAGTCAATGGGTTGATCATTGGGTCAAAAATTGACCATTCTGACCAAAGTTGACTTTTTGGTCAAAAGTCAATCTATTCAGTCAATAAGTGGTCATTAGGTCAAAAATTGACTATTTTGACCAAAATCGACTTTTTGGTTAAAATTTAACTTATTAGGCGAATGAGCTTGTCATCGGGTCAATCATCGACCATTTTGTCCAAAGTTGGCTTTTGGTCGGAGATCGACTTATTAGGTCAATAATTACTCATTAGTTCAAAAATTGATTATTTTCGGTCATTAGGTCAAAAATTAATAATTTTGATCAAAATTAAATTTTTGGTGAAAAGTTGAGCCATTGGGTCAACGGGGAGGTCATTATGTCAGAAGTTGACCATTTTGACTAAAATTAACTTTTGGTCAAAAGTTAACCTATTTTGATCAAAAGTTGACATATTGGTCAAAAGTTGACTTATTATTTGACCAAAGTTAACTTTTTGTTCAAAAGTTGGCTTATTGGGTCAATTGGTGGACATTTAGTTAAAAATTGACTATTTTGACCAAATTTGACTATTTGGTCAACAGTTAACCTATTGGGTCAATGAGTTTGTCATTGCGTTAAGGATTGAATATTTTGACCAAAGTTGACTTTTTGGTCAGAGATTAACTTATTGAGTGAATAATTGGTCATTAGATCAAAAATTAACTATTTTGACCAAAATTTACTTTTTGGTCAAAAACCAACCTATTGGGTCAATGGGTTGGTCTTTGGGTCAATGAGGTGGTTATCGGGTCGAGAATTGGCCATTTTGACCACAGATTCCTTTTTGGTCAAAAGTTGACCTATTTTGACCAAAATTGAATTTTTGGTCAAAAGTTAACTTATTGGGTCAACAGAGTGGTCATTGGGTCAGATATTGACTATTTGACAAAAGTTGACTTGTGGTCAAAAGTTGATCTATTTGGTCAATGAGTTGATAATTGGGTCAAGAATTGACCATTTTGATCAAAGATGACTTTTTGGTCAAAAGTAGACCTATTTGGTCAATGGGTTGGTCATTGGGTCAAAAATTGACCATTTTAACCAAAGTTGACTTTTTGGTCAAAAGTCGAATTTATTTGGTCAATGAGTCGGTAATCGGATCAAGAATTAACCATTTCGACCATAGATAACTTTTGGTCGAAAAGTTGAACTATTGAGTCGATGGGTTGGTCATTGTGTCAAAATCGACCATTTTGACCTAAGTTGACTTTTTGTTTAAAAGTTGACTTATTGGGTCAAAGGGCGGTCATTAGGTCGAAAAATGACTATTTTGACCAAAATCGACTTTTTAGTCAAAAGTCGACCTATTTGGTTAATGAGTTTGTCATTGGCGTCATGATTGACCATTTTGACCAAAGTAGACTTTTTGTCGAGATCGATTATTAGGTTAATAATTGGTCATTAATTCAAAAATAATTATTTTGACCAAAATCGACTTTTTGGTCAAAAGTCGACCTATTGTGCAATGGTTTGGGCATTAGGTCGGGATTGATCATTTATATTTAATAATTAAGTAAATTATAAATATATATATATATATATATTTATATAATATTATTTTTTTATTTTAAATGTTTTAAGTATAGTATATTATTTATAAATATAATTTAATTATAAATATAATTTAATTATAAAAATAATTTATAATTAAATAAATTATAAATAAAAAAATATATATAGCTATATATAAATTTATATATATATATATAATATTATCTTTTTATTTTAAATATTTTAAGTATAATATATTATCTATAAATATAATTTAATTATAAAAATATTTTATAGTTAAGTAAATTATAAATAAAAATATACATAGGTATATATATATATATATATGTATATATATATATGTATATATGTATATATATATATGTATATACATATATACATATATATATACATATATACATATATATATATACATATATACATATATATATAGATATACATATTTATATAGATATACATATTTATATAGATACATATATATATATATATATATATATATATATATATATATATATATATATATATATATACATAATTAGACTTAACCCATATATGTATACATAATTAGACTTAACCCATATATATATATATATATATATATATATATATATATGTATATAATATTATTTTTTTTATTTTAAATGTTTTAAGTATAAGTATATTATTTATAAATATAATTTAATTATAGAAATAATTAATAAATAAATAAATTATATATATATATATATATATATATAATATTATTTTTTTAATTTTAAATCTCTTAAGTATAAGTATATTATTTTTAAATATACTTTAATTATTAAAATATTTAATAGTTAAAAAAATTATAAATATATATATGTCGACGAATGGAAAGATATTTGGTGTGGAATGTCGATGTTGAGGAGTCGCCATCTAATATTAGCCTAATTTTATTCCTATAAATCCCATGAAAGATTTGAGGAATTTAGGGCTAATAGTAGAAAAGGATGTTTATGACAATCCTTATAGAAGAATATCCTAGAATAATATATCCTAGAATTTTCATATAAAGAAAATCATAAAAAACGAGAGATTTCTATTGTGGGTTCTTTTGGATCTCCTATGAGCAAGCTTCTATAGTTAATTACATCTTAAACAATTTTTAATTGTTCAAGAAAACTTCTGATTAATGTCAATCATTTGTTTTCTAAAATTTTATTTTTAAGGAGTGATGTACCCACTATCACTCCTAAATGTCATGTCATATTTATTATTTTAAAGTTTTGATTTTGTTTTTCATTTCGTTATCTTAAAAGTTTTGTTGTTGTTTTCCATGTCGTTGTTTTGTTTTGTTTTGGTGACTATCCTAAAAGTTTTTGTTTTTGTTTGTCCATGTCGTTGCTTTGTTTCATTTTGAAAATATTATGTTTGGTGGCTATCCTAAAAGTTTTGGTTTTGTTGTTGTTTGTCCGGAATGTCGTCCTACAAAATAGAGTTAGCACATCCTATAACATGCAAAGAAAATCTAAACGAAACTTTTTGTCTTCACCCTGCAAAGGAAAGATTGTCAGAAAATAATGTCATGTTCATTGTTTTGATTTAACATGTCCTGGATATTGGTTTATATCAAATTATATTGATTAATGTTTAATTTTGTCGAAATATCGTATTAATTTCATTTAATATCGATATTTGTCAAATTTATATTTGAAATGTCAATTATATGTCGGTTATGTCGATTTATGTTTGAAATGTCGAATTTATGTCGGTTATGTCGATTTTGGCTTGAAATGTCAAATTTATATATGTTATGTCGATTTATGTTTGAAATGTTGAATTTATATCTTGATTTAAGTTTAAACTTAAATTTTAAATTTATGTCTGTTTGAATTTAAGTTGAAAGTTAGGTTAGATTAACTTGAGTTCATATATGTCTGAACTTAAGTTAAAAGGTTGAAAGTTAGATTCAATATTGATTGAATTAACTTGGGTTCGTGTTTGGTTGAACCTAAGTTAAATTCAATGTTGATTGAATCTAATTAACTTGAGTTCATGTCTATCTGAACTTAAGTTAGAAAGGTTTAAATTTAGATTCAGTATTAATTGAATTAACTTGGGTTCATGTCTGTTTGAACCTAACTTAGATTCAATGTTGATTGAATCTAATTAACTTAAGTTCATATATGTCTGAACTTAAGTTAAAAGGTTTAACTTAGAATAGACTTAATTAAGTTTTAAGTCTTGTTTAAATAGGACCTAAAGGTTAATCAAGTCTAATAAATTAGACTTAATTAGAATTGCAGACCATCTAAGTCCTTTTTAGATAAGACTTAAGTTTTAATTAAGTCTATTTAGCTGTAGTTTATTGAGACATTAAGTCTAATAAATTAGACTTAAGTTCATGATTTATTGTTTTAAATCTCAATTGCTTGATGATTTAATTAAGTCTAGGATGTTAGACTTAATTAAAATTTTATGTTGAATTTAGGTTTGAATTAAGTTGGATTAAAAGTTTAATATAGTTTGGTCTTAAGTTAAGATTTGACTTAAGTTCAAGTTAAGTTGAACCTATATTTAAAGTTGACTTAAGTTCAATATGGATTGAACTTACATTGAGTTTAGGTCAGACTTAAGTTCATGTCGGGTTAAACCTAAGTTTAGTTTGACTTAAATCTAACATGGGTTAGACTTAAGTTGTGTTTGGGTTAGACTTAGATTCATGTCAGGTTGAATCTAAGTTTGGTTTGACTTAAGTCTAATGTAGGTTAGACTTAAGTTAGGTTTAGGTTTGACTTATGTTTATATTGAGTTGAACCTAAGTTTTGTTTGACTTAAGTCTAGTGTAGGTTAGACCTAAGTTAGGTTTAGGTTTGACTTAGGTTTATGTTGAGTTGAACCAAAGTTTGGTTTGACTTAAGCCTAGTGTAGGTTAGACTTAAGTTTGATTTAGATTTGATTATTTAAGGTTAATTAAACCTAATTTAGATGAAGTTTAATTGATTAATTAGACTTATTATGGGTTAAGCCTAATTATTTAAGGTTAATTAAACCTAATTTAGGTAAGGTTTAATTAATTAATTAGACTTATTATGAGTAAAGTCTAATTATTTAAGGTTAATTAAACTTAATTTAGGTAAGGTTTAATTGATCAATTAGACTTATTATGAGTTAAGTCTAATTATTTAAGATTGATTAAACCTAATTTAGGTAAGGTTTAATTGATTAATTAAACTTATTATGGGTTAAGTCTAATTATTTAAGGTTAATTAAATCTAATTTAGGTAAGGTTTAATTGATTAATTAGAATTATTATGGGTTAAGTCTAATTATTTAAGGTTAATTAAACCTAATTTAGGTAAGGTTTAATTGATTAATTAGACTTATTATGAGTTAAGTCTAATTATTTAAGGTTAATTAAACCTAATTTAGGTAAGGTTTAATTGATTAATTAGACTTATTATGGGTTAAGTCTAATTATTTAAGGTTAATTAAACCTAATTTAGGTAAGGTTTAATTGATTAATTAGACTTATTACCAGTTAAGTCTAATTATTTAAGCTTAATTAAACCTAATTTAGGTAAGGTTTAATTGATTAATTAGACTTATTATGGGTTAAGTCTAATTATTTAAGGTTAATTAAACCTAATTTAGATAAGGTTTAATTGATTAATTAAATAGGTTTAAATGATATTCTAAACTTAATTAAGTCTAATTTTATCATTTTGGACTTAATTAATTGAATTTTGGGTTTAATAGGTTTAAATTATATTTTAAACCTAATTAAGTCTAATTTTGTCATTTTAGACTTAATTAATTAAATTTAGGATTAAATAGGTTTAAATGATGTTTTAAACCTAATTAAGTCTAATTTTGTCATTTTAGACTTAATTAATTAAATTTAGGATTAAATAGGTTTAAATGATGTTTTAAACCTAATTAAGTCTAATTTTGTCATTTTAAACTTAATTAAAGTTTTCCATTAGCCTATCATAGACTAGATTCATTTCAAACTTAGATTATTAAGGAAAATAAAGAGTTTTAATCCTAAAATTCAAAATGTCATTCAAAATTATTTCTATGACTTAGAAATGGTTTTCTTAGGGTTATTGTCTGTTGCCCTAGTATTTCTAGTCATTTTCATTTTGTTTTTCTTAACTTTCAATTTTTTATAATTATTATTTAAAATAATTACAAAAAGACTTGAAAATTAGAGAAAAGTACCATAGACATGTTTTCTGTCCTTGGAAAAAATCATGAAAGATCCCTAAGAGCATAAAGATAAATGCCTCAAAGTTTCATATTTTTTTGATTTATAAATAATTTTTAATAATTAAAATACTCCAGAGAGTATTTAATTATTTAAAAATTAAATAATGGGAATAAAATTATGATTTTTATTTCATAATTTTCTCCTCTTCAAGAGCTTTCAAGAGGTATTTTTATCATATTTTTGTGACCTCTAGATAAAAAGATATTAAATTTTGAAGTTTTTAAGGTTAAAATTAATTTTTAAACAATTTCGCGCCGCCGAACTCATCTCCCGCCGACACGTGTCCTCGTACGAGTCGAACAGGCGGGAGGATCCGCTGCGGGAGGCCGAACACGAGACACCGCGGAGCGCGATCAGCGCCGTTCATCCCGAAACACGGGTTCGAACGGCTGAGACAATTCGAATAAAAATTCAAATTATTTCAAGCCGTTAAACTTCAAAACTTAATATCTCACTCATTTCTTAATGAACTTGAGTGATTTTTAAACCTATGGAATCATCTAAACATGTAGAATATTTCCATACGGTGATGTAACATTTCTGGGCTAATATAACACTTGATATTTCAAAAATACGAATTATTTTGTGAAAAAAAATTCAATAACTTTGCCACAAGGAAATCAAGCTAGATCAGACCTTGTAGTTGTCTTCTAGGACCCCAATGGAAGATTATTGCTGCAGCAGTTTGATCCAGAAGTCAGGCTTAAAGGAGAAGTTTGAAGAAGTGGTTGGTTTGGGTTGTTTTTGAGTTTTGCTCAAATTGGCTCCATTGGGTTCAACCTATGGCTTGGATTTGGTTCTAATGGATTGCTAAGACTCTTAGGAAGAGTTCTTATGTAGGGGGTCAAAGGATTTGAGCAGCCTATAGGTATTTCTAATTTTTTTCTTCTCTCCTCACTAGGCTCGGGTTTGGACTCTATTTATAGCCAAGGGGAGGCCATGGTTTAGCTTAGGTTGTTCTAGGGGAGTTGTTATCTCCCCTATTAACCCATTGGAGGAGAAATTCGGCTGCGAGGATAGCTATTGTTGTTTCTCCCAAGCTTTCCATGATGAGCTTAATGTTTTGGCTCTCCTCCATTGGATCATGCAAGAGGTTTTAAGTGAGCTGTAATTTCTCCTCCTTATGGGCTTACACATCACCCTCTAGCCTTAGCAAATGGTGACACATATGCTCTCTTCTCATGATTCCATTTAACCATGGTGAGGGGTGGGTTTAAGTTTGGTTCTCTCTCCATTGGCTAGCTTGGGAGGTGGGAAATGAGGCTTGATGTTGGTCGACCACCTCATGGCTAAGTAAGGGTGAGTCATGGCTTAGGGTGAAGGGGAAGAGACACCTCACTTTACCCATCATGATGGGTGACCCATGGTTAAATTGATTTAATTTAAGCTTTATTATGTGTTAATATGTCTTATGGTGAGCTTAATTTAGTCTTAGCCTAATTAATTATGGGAAGGCCATGTGTCATCTTATGTCTTTTCTCTTTTTTTTTTAATTTAATTTCCATTTTAATTAATCATGTTATTAATTAAAAATTGTTGGAAATTATTTTATTAATCAATTTATTAATTGAAAATAATTTCAAATTAATTAATTGATTAATTTTATTAATTTTATTATTTTATGATTTTAATTTAATTTTCATTTTAATTAATTATGTCATTTAATTAAAATATTGAAAATTAAATCATTAATCATTTTAATTGATCAAAATAATTTTGAAATTAATTATTTGATTAATTTTGTTGTTTTTATTTTATTTTTATCTATTTTGATTAAAATAGATAAGTGTTGACCAATTTTGACCTAGGTTGACTCAAGTCAGCCTAGGTTGATCAATTTAATTCTAAAATGTCCAATGTGATCTTTTTAACCTTGTCCTGGTTGATTTGATCACAATATTTGTAGTTTTGTCATTGTGGGGTTTTAAACATGTTATTGGATCAAAGGATTGACTTATGGGGTCAACAGGATTGGTCATTGGGTCTAGTTTGACCATTTTGACCAAAGTTGACTTTTTAGGTCAAAAGGGTGACCCATGGGGTCAATAGGGTTGGTCATTAGGTCAAATTTGACAATTGTGACCATAGTTGACTTTTTAGGTCAAATGGTTGACCTATTGGGTCAACAGGGTTGGTCATTGGGTCTGGTTTGACCATTTTGACCAATGTTGACTTTTTAGGTCAAAAGGGTGACCTATAGGGTCAACAGGGTTGCTCATTGGGTTAGCTTTGACCATTTTGACCAAAGTTGACTTTTCAGGTCAAAAGGGTGACCTATGGGGTTAACAGGGTTGGTCATTGGGTTTGGTTTGTCCATTTTGACCAATGTGGACTTTTTAGGTCAAAAGGTTGACCATGGGGTCAACAGGGTTGGTCATTGGGTCTGGTTTGACCATTCTGACCAAAGTTGACTTTTTAGGTCAAAAGGTTGACCTTTGGGGTCAACAGGGTTGGTCATTGGGTCTGATTTGACCATTTTGACCAATGTTGACTTTTTAGATTAAATGGGTGACCTATGGGGTCAACAGGGTCGGTCATTGGGTCTGGTTTGACCATTTTGACCAATGTTGACTTTTTAGGTCAAAAGGTTGACCTATGGGGTCAACGGGGTTGGTCATTGGGTCCGGTTTGACCATTTTGACCAAAGTTGACTTTTTAGGTCAAAAGGTTGACCTTTGGGGTCAACAGGGTTGGTCATTGGGTCTGGTTTGACCATTTTGACCAAAGTTGACTTTTTAGATTAATTGGGTGACCTATGGGGTCAACAGGGTTGGTCATTGGGTCTGGTTTGACCATTTTGACCAATGTTGACTTTTTAGGTCAAAAGGTTGACCTATGGGGTCAACAGGGTTGGTCATTGGGTCTGGTTTGACCATTTTGACCAAAGTTGACTTTTTAGGTAAAAAGGTATTGACTCATTATAAATGAGGTCAACAAAAGGGCCCCTAATATGTGTAGAATACTATATAAATATTCTGCTCATATTGGCGTTGACCGAAATGGTCTAGGAAATGTTTTTTAAGAATATGGAAAGGAGTGGGTATCATACCGCTCCTGGTGGATGCCAGATGTCTTGTCTGTTGGTTCTGAGAAAGAATGTTTTTCTTGTGTTTAGAGAAGGGATTCACTGGGAGAGAAAACGGATGTCATATTCAAAAATGTCAATGTCGATATTTTGTTAAAGTAATGCCATGATTTCCGTGTCAGGAAAGGACTTATATCCCATAATTGGAGAGAGAAAATAGACATCATTTTCTATTTTTCTCAAAATGTCAATGTCAAGATTTGGTTAGAGGAAAGCCATGATTTCCGTGTCAGGAAAGGACTTACATCCAATAACCGGAGAGAGAAAATAGATGTCATTTTCTATTTTCCTCGAAATGTCAATGTCAAGATTTGGTTAGAGGAAAGCCATGATTTCCGTGTCAGGAAAGGACTTACATCCAATAACTGGAGGGAGGAAATATATGTCATTTTCTATTTTCCTCAAAATATCAATGTCGAGATTTGGTTAGAGGAAAGCCATGATTTCCGTGTCAGGAAAAGGACTTACATCCAATAACCGTAGAGAGAAAATAGATGTCAATTTCTATTTTCCTCAAAATGTCAATGTCAATATTTGGTTAGAGGAAAGCCATGATTTCCGTGTCAGGAAAAGGACTTACATCCAATAACCAGAGAGAGAAAATAGATGTCATTTTCTATTTTCCTCAAAAAGTCAATGTCGAGATTTGGTTAGAGGAAAGCCATGATTTCCGTGTCAGGAAAAAGACTTACATCCAATAACCGGAGAGAGAAAATAGATGTCATTTTCTATTTTCCTCAAAATGTCAATGTCGAGATTTTGTTAGAGGAAAGCCGTGATTTCCGTGTCAGGAAAAGGACTTACATCCAATAACCGGAGAGAGAAAATAGATGTCATTCTCTATTTTCCTCGAAATGTCAATGTCGAGATTTGGTTAGAGGAAAGCCATGATTTCCGTGTCGGGGAAAGGACTTATATCCAATAACCGGAGAGAGAAAATAGATGTCATTTTCTATTTTCCTCAAAATGTCAATGTCAAGATTTGGTTAGAGGAAAGCCATGATTTCCTTGTCAGGAAAGGACTTATACCAATAACCGGAGAGAGAAAATAGTTTTCATTTTCTATTTTCCTCAAAATGTCAATGTCGAGATTTGGTTAAAGGAAAGCCATGATTTCCGTGTCAGGAAAGGACTTATATCCAATAACCGGAGATAGTGGCGAACTCACTAATATTTTTTGTGGGAATATCCGCTGGGGTTTTGACCTATATAGGTCGAATGATAATTCTCATGTTTAGTTATCACAAGTTATTCATTTCATCATTAAAATTTATTTTATTATTTTTAGGACCTGTCGACATATCATAAACAATGGGGAATATTTTTCCAACATTTTATTTTATTTCCATAAAAAGGTCACCAGTACATATTATTGCCAGCAAGAACTAACGGTACATATATGTGTACATATCATATAGCGTGCTGCAACAAACTACTGATATTTTACATACCAACAACTACTGATATATCACACGTCGACAACTATAGATATATCACATGTTAAAAGTTCTTATATGTCATAACATAGCTTTGGATATTAACAGACTGTCCAGAAACGTCCTACACTCCAAAACATTATTTATCAAACATGTTTCAGGTGTTTAGACATTTAGGGGTTATGGTAATTCCAAATGTTGTAGATTCTCCAGTTCTGGTATAGCTTTATATCCGACAGGTCGTTTGTCGGGCTTCAACCGTCGCAAAGTAATTGAGATGCGTGGCTTGTTGACACTGGGTATGCAGTGTTTTACAAAATCTGCACCGTTCCCTTGAAATAGAAGAACTGATCCTAGAATTAAAAGAATACGGCACGTACCTTCAAACTCTCCAGGTCCCAAGATTTGTATCTCCCTTCCAAGCACAGCAGAACAGCGGTTCATTAGTGACACGGTGCAAAACGGTCTCTCAAAATCATGGCTATCAATGTGAGGAGAGATACAATCTCCTTTATCATATATATTGATGATGCAACTATCAGGAATACAGTCTGTAGGTAAAATCCCCCAAGTGACAAGTCGTTTGATAACTTGGATTATCACAGTGGGTAAAGGATCGACTTGTTCGTGTCGCAAAATTCCGGGAAGATTTCCTTCTCTGTCTCTTGCATAATTGTAGCAACGCCCATATTGTAGGGTTTGTCTACCCTTGCCACGAATCCATTTATTAGGTTCGAATAGGTTTTCCTTTGAAGGAGTCCAGACTCTACCCTAATTTTGGGCTTTTGTAATATGATCAATGATAGCAGTTTGTTCAGCTTCATCAAATATTCTGGTAACCAGTTTAAGACCATCCAGAATATTTATTGTCCTTTTATTCATGTGTTTGTATTGTTCAAAAGTTCTCCACTCGATGGCGCGAATTCGTCGCACCTCTTCCCTTGAGTGATTTTTTTCATCAACCTTTTTATCTGACACCTTCAGACTCTGAGCAGGTGAAATAACTGCTTTTCCATTTTCATTTTTCTTTGCAGGGTCTAAATCTGTCGTTTCTGAGGCAGAGTTTATTTCCTCAAATGGAGTGTTAATAGTTCGTGATTTCAGTTGACTAATATCCTCCATGTTTTGTTTTTCCTGTAATTGTTTTTGTCGTTTCAGTCGTTTATTATGATTTTGTCTTTGTGATCTAGTAAGTTTCGTCGTCATATTTTTTGTACCCGATGTGGATGCTCCTTGTACTGAAGTAGTCATGAATTCTCCCTCATCTGAGCTGTCACTGATTGTGAAGTCATATTCTTCGGGTTGTCGGAGTTTGAATTCTATCAAAGGTGTTTGCAGATTAACTTCACTATGATTCACCAGATAAAGCAATGATCCATGATATATTGATTTGACTTGCAACAGGTCAAAGTTAAAATGAATTCTGGTCCCCTCGTTTATATGTCGACGGTCCAAGGTGAAAGTCATGTTGTTTCGAAATGAGAAAAATAACCTATTTTCAGGCATTTTTCTTAAAAATAATAAGACAAAATGACATTTTAGCCTTTTTAAACATTTGTTCAGCAAATGAAACAGATGTCATAAAAAAATTAAAGGTGATTTTGGAAAGAAGAATTTATTGTCCCAGTTTATAAATAAGTTATTATTCATTTTTATTTTTATGTTGCATAGTATTTCTTTAGAAAACCCCCATTGATTGGAGGCAGGATTCTTTCTCCTTGACAATCCATCAGTTGGTAGTATCCTCCTGAATATGTCTTTTCAATTACATATGGGCCCTCCCATATTGGTTCAAATTTACCACCTATCTTTCGATGAGCTAGTATAGGTCTTCGAAGAACTAAAACTAATTTGCCGATTCGAAAGGTTCTGGGGCGAACTAATTTGTCGTGAGCTCGCATCATTTTTGCTTGATACAGTTCAAGATTTTGTTGGGCTTGTAGACATTTGCCTTCCAAACTTTCAAGTTCTTCAAGTCGTAGTCTAGCATTTTCTTCTTCAGTTATTTTGTTTGTTATTGCAATTCGAGAGAAGGAATTTGAACTTAAGTGGTAAAATGGCTTCGAACCATATATCAAAGCAAATGGTGTAGATCGTGTTGGAGTTCGGTATGTAGTTCTATAAGCCCATAAAGCTTCTATTAATCGTTCATGCCATTGTCTCGGGCTGTTATTCAACGTCTTTTTCAAGATTTAAACCAATGTTTTATTGAAAGCTTCGGCTAATCCATTGGCCTTAGGGTAATAAATTGTGGAGTACCTCTAATCAATCCCGTGTCTTTGGATAAAATTATTCATTTTCGTGTTTTTGAAGGCTAATCCGTTGTCTGATATGACCCTTCGAGGAATTCCAAATCTATAAATGATATGTGTTTTAAAGAAATGAAGAACTTGTTCTGCCTTAACTTCTCTAAGTGGTATTGCTTCTGCCCACTTGGAAAAATAGTCAGTGGCTGCCAGAATAAATTTATGACCCTTGGAAGATAGAGGATCTATAGGGCCCACTATGTTGGTACCCCAACATTCAAATGGCCATGATGCAATAGTTGGGGGTAGGACATTTGGAGGTTGATGTAAAACTACCCCATGTATTTGACATTGATCGTATTTCTTTGCAATGTCAAGGGCAATCGGCCATCATTGTTGGCCAATAATAACCCATTCTTTTTATTTTCATTTTCATTTTGGGTCCAGATTGATGTGCACCACATAAACCTGAATGAACTTCCTTAACAATCTCTTGAGCTTCAACTTGGTTTAAACATTTTAACCACATCTGATCAAAATATCGTTTGTAAAGAATATCATTTATTAGAGCATATGATAATGCTCTTTGTTTAATTTGGTTGGCAATAGAAGTGTTTTCAGGTAATTTTCCAGTTTGTAAATATTGGATGATTGGTTGTCGCCAATCATCATTTTCGTCATTTATTGTCATTGTCGTATTTTTACCGATTTTATGTAAATTATCCATATCAATTTGAGAAAGAACTTGTCGTCCTCTTATGGAGATCTGTATGTCGTCTTCTTCTGGACAGGCAAACTCCTTTGCAAGTTTTGCCAAAGTGTCTGCTAAAGAATTGTCTCGTCTCGGGATTAAGAAGAATGTTACGTCAGGAATTTGCTGAAGCAAATTCAGAGTGTAACGGGAATATTGTTCAAGTCGCGGTTTCAAAGTTTTGTATTTGCCAGGCAATTTGATTAATAATCAATCTGGGAATCTCCAGTAGATGTCAATATTTTTAATTTCCATCAATATTGTTAATTCTAGACCAGTTATGAGCGCTTCATATTCGGCTTCATTATTTGTACATGGTTCTGTCAAATGATAGGAAAAAGGCATCATCGTTTTGTCTGGAGTAATGAAAATCAATCCTACTCCAGCTTTGCCTGGTATAATTGTCTGTTTGTCTTTGTGTTTTGATCACAAGAAAATATATTAAGAAATTCATACCCAATTTTTATGAAATTACACTTTAAAGAAAGGTATTTTCTTTATTTTATTGCAGGAATGAAGATTTATAAGTGATGAAAGCAAAAAACATGAATGGAGCAAATTTGGATCAAAAAGAAAGAAATTCATGCAAAATGAACTAAGTCGCTGACGGCGAGATCGAGCCTGCCGACGGCGAGATCATGAGGAGAATTTTTGAAGGATTTGCAACTACCTTGCCGACAGCGAGCCCGACCCCGCCGACGGCGAGATCGCGCGGTTTGGAGACCTTCTAGAAACCCCGCCAACGGCGAGACAGTTCAAAATGCTAGATACATTGAACCTGGATGCTTTTTGAAGAGGTGCTTAAGTACCCCTTGGACCTTTGTCTACCTCTATAAATAGAGGACGAATTTTAGTATGTGGTGTCTATTGTGTGTCTACTGTGTGTCTATTTTAGAGAGTCTTAGTGTCTACTTGGTGTCTATTTTAAGAGTTTTAGTAAGTGTAATTAGTGAGTTTAGAAGTGTGCTGTACTACAAGGAAAAGTCAAAGGAACTTCGAGGAGTATCGCTTGGGAGGAAATCGAGATAAGTATCTTTATTTATTTTTGTTAACTTTAAATGAAATCCATGCTTTGTTTAATTCTCATGCATTCTGAGTAGTTTTCTTAGTCTTTCTCCTTGTTTATGAAATTATGTGAATTGATGAAATTAAATAGACGTGCCTAATATATTAAAATAAATTGTGATAATTTTTACTTAAAACTTAATTTACTTTTCAATCTGGCCCATTGATTTGTTAAAATATGTTGAATTATCAACTATAGTAAAGATTACATCCAATATTCAGGGAAGTCAAAAGCCTTGGAAGGAGGATGCAAATAAATAGGGAAATATTATTTATCGGACGTAGAATTGGACATTTTAGTGTGACAGACTAAAATATTCAATTTGGTCCTATTGTTTGAGAGTCGAAGTGTAGATGTTAGCCCTCGAGTGAGGGGAACGTGGGAGCTCTGAAGTGGCAACCAGTATCCTCCCAGCCTAGCTGCAGATTCAGTAATCAAGCATAGGATTAGTCAATGTTCTTTGCTCCTGGACCAAAGGGTAAAGAATAGGAATGCTCCTATTTGTCACAATACAATAAAATTACTATTTGAATTCATCATTCACTTAATTTTCTAAAAACAAGGAGAAAGATAATTTTTCTAAAATCTTTAAATCAACTTTATTTAAAGCATTAGTTTACTTTAGTACGCTTTAGTTACGTATTCTAAATTTCCGTATACTATATTAGTAAGTAAATCCTTTAAATTTAGCTGTTACAAATCTTTTAAAACTTCCCTGTGGGATCGATAACTAGGACTCCACTAGAGCCCTGTATTACTTGATACGATACGTATACTTGCGTAGAATCTGCATGATACATTCCATAATAAAATCAGATATATATATTAAAGGGGGATCAAGTTTTTGGTGCCGTTGCTATTAACATAATTTGCAAACATAAAAAAAGTGGGTCAAGTTTTTGGCGCCATTGCCGGGGAAGTAAAGAAATTATTTACTAGGGTAATGGACTATTTTAATTTATTTTACAAAATTGTATGCGTAAATTTGGAAACAAAAATTTAATACCTTACGATTCAGAATTAGAGGGTACAATTAAAAGAATTAGAAAACAAAAAAAAGAAATTATAAATTTACCACAAATGGCAAATATTCCTGAATATGAAATATCAATCAACAGAGACCATTAAGAGATTATGCCAACCCTACATTAGATGAAATTCATTTAACTATTCAAAACCCTGATGTAGCTGCTAACTCAATTGAACTTAAACCTGCAATTATCCAAATGGTACAAAACAATCAATTTAGTGGTTCACCTACTGAAGATCCTAATTTACATCTTGCTAGTTTTTTAGAACTATGTGCTACTTTCAAATATGAAGGAGTATCTAACGATGTTATTAGACTTAGACTTTTTCCTTTTTCTTTAAGGGATAAGGCTAAAATGTGGTTAAATTCGTTAGCACCTGGATCTATTAAAACTTGGGGAGAATTATCACAAAAATTTCTATCCAAATATTTTCCACCATCTAAAACTACTAAGCTTAGAAATGATATAAATTCTTTTAGTCATTTTGATGGAGAATCAATATATGAAGCTTGGGAGAGATTTAAAGAACTTCTTAGGAAATGCCCACACCATGTGTTACCAGATTGGTTAATTATTCAAACCTTCTATAATGGATTAGTAGGATCTCTTTGATCAATCATCGATGCTGCTGTGGAGGATCATTAATGTCAAAACCATTTGATGAAGCCTATGCACTAATCGAAGAAATGGTTACCAATAATTTTCAATGGCTGTTGATAGAATGAATCCGAAAAGATAGCCAATATTCACGAAAATGATGCAATATCTATGTTAGCTTCGCAGATCGCTTCTATATCTAAAAAATTAGATCATTTTGGAATGAATTACTCTCCAACTATATTAGAAGAAAACTCATCTGGACAACTTATAGAATCCCAATCTCATTGTGAAACTATAAATGCTATTAATAACAGACCCAATAATCCTTATGCGAATTATTATAATCCTGGATGGAAAAATCATCCTAATTTTAATTGGAATAATAATACAACTAATCAACCATGGATGAACAACATAACACAACCATTAGGAAATCCCTCAAACCAAGAAAATTCTAATTATAAACACAGTTATCCACCTGGATTTAATAATAATAACCCTCAATTTAAAGATAAGAAATTATCTATAGAAGAATTAATATTAAATATGGGTCAACATTTACAAAATCAAGGAAATCAATTACAAAATTAAGGAAATCAATTGTAAATACAATGAAACCAATTACAAAATCAAGGAACAGCTATTAAAAATATTGAAACTCAACTTGGACATATCGCTACCGCGCTTAATAATAGAATACCTCGAACATTTCCTAGTAATGTGGAAATAAATCCCAAAGACAAAGGAAATGAACAAATTAAAGCGATACAATTACGAAGTGGAAAAGAATTAGAACCTCGAATTCAGAAAGAACTTGAAATTCAAAAGAGGAAGTGGAAATCGAAAAGGAAAAGAATCAACAAGATCCAAACTTAGAAAATCCTTTAATACCAATGAAAATTTCTGTTGAAAAACCTCCACCACCATTTCCTCAACGACTAAATCGACATAAAAAAGATAAACAGTTTGCTAAATTCCTTGAAATTCTAAAGAAATTAACAATGAATATTCCTTTCGTAGAAGCTTTAGAACAGATGCCAAACTATGTAAAATTTATGAAAGATATTCTAAATAAAAAAGAAAATTTACCGATAATGAAACGGTCGCACTTAGTGAAGAGTGTAGTGCTTATTATTCAGAAAAAACTTCCCGAAAAATTAAAAGATCCCGGTAGTTTCACTATACCTCGCGCTATTGGAGAAAAATTCTATGGAAAAGCTTTGTGTGACTTAGGAGCAAGCATCAATCTAATGCCTCTATCAATTTTTAAGAGATTAGGATTGGGAGAAATGTCACCTACTTCAGTAACCCTTCAGTTAGCTGATCGTTCTGCTACATATCCTAAGGGAGTTATTGAAGATGTTTTAGTAAAAGTGGATAAATTTATCTTCCTTGTAGATTTTATTGTTTTAGATATGGAAGAAGATAAAGAAATTCTTATCATCTTAGGAAGACCATTTTTAGCCATCGGGAAAGCAATGATTGATGTTCGAAAGGAGAATTAACTATGAGAGTAAATGACCAAAAAGTTACTTTTAATATTGCTAAATCAATGAAATATCCTGCACTAGAAAAAGATGATGAGTGTTTTCGAATGGAAGTACTCGATCATTTACAAAAAGAAAATTTTAAGGAATATTATGAAGAAAAATTAGAAAAAGAAAATACTGAATTAATTGAAAAAGTTGATATAATTGAAGAACTAGATTATATTCAAGAGAAATTTTAATTTTTGGATAATACAGAAAACACTGAAAAAAATATAGTTTCATCAATTATTAAACCTCCTGAACTTGAGTTAAAAATGTTACCTAATAATTTGAAATATGCTTACTTAGGTAATTCTTCAACTCTACCAGTTATTATTTCATCTGAATTAAATGAATCTCAAGAACAAAAACTTTTAGATACCTTAAAAAAATATAAGAAAATTTTTGGTTGGACTTTAGCGGATATTAAAGGAATTAGTCCTTCAATCTGTATGCACAGAATTATTTTAGATAATGAACAGAAGCCTAAAGTAGATCCCCAAAGGAGATTAAACTCGATAATAAAAGAAGTATTCAAGAAAGAAAATTTAAAATGGTTAGATAATGGTATTATATATCCTATTTCTGACAGTGCTTGGGTAAGCTCAATTCACTGTGTGCCTAAGAAAGGAGGAGTGACCGTAAAAGCTAATGAAAATAATGATCTTATCCCTATAAGACAAGTTACCTGGATGGTGAATATGTATTGATTATAGAAAATTAAACGCGACTACCGGGAAAGATCACTTCCCTTTACCATTTCTGAAATCGGATGTTAGATAGATTAGTCGGACATAAGTATTTTTGTTTCTTAGATGGATACACCGGTTATCATCAAATACAAATTGCTCCCGAGGATCAAGAGAAAACTACATTTACTAGTCCTTATGGAACTTTCGCTTTTCGAAGGATGCCTTTTGGATTATGTAATGCACCTGCAACATTCCAGAGATGTATGATGTCTATATTTAGTAAATTAATTGATAATGAAATAGAAGTATTTATGGATGATTTCTCTATATTTGGAACATCATTTGACACATGCTTAAATCATCTTGAAAAATTATTTGAAGTATGTGAGAAAACCAATTTAGTTCTTAATTGGGATAAATGTCAATTTATGGTTGTAAGCGGCATAGTATTAGGGCATAAAATTTCGGAAAAGAGCATGGAAGTAGACCCTGCAAAAATTCAGGTTATAGCTAATTTACCACCTTCAACTACGGTGAAAGGGGTAAGAAGTTTTCTTTGACATGCTGGATTCTACAGACGTTATATAAAAGATTTTTCAAAAATTACTAAACCTCTATGCCAACTTCTTGAAAAGGACAAGAAATTTGAATTTACAACTGAATGCCTGAATGCTTTCCAATTATTGAAAGATAAATTAATTACAACACCTATAATAGTTTCACCTAATTGGGAGAAACCATTTGAGCTTATGTGTGATGCTAGTGATTATGCTATAGGAGCAGTTCTTGGGCGAAGATATGATAAGATTTTCAAAGTTATATATTATGCTAGTAAAACTCTAAATGATGCTTGAAATAAATTATACGATTATTGAAAGAGAATTATTAGCAGATATATGCTTTTAATAAATTTCGGCATTATCTAATAGGAACTAAATGTATTGTGCATACTGATTACTCTGCTATAAAGTATTTAATGCAAAAGAAAGATTCTAAACCAAGATTAATTAGATGGATGTTATTAATGCAAGAATTTAATTTTGATATCGTTAACAAAAAGGGAACTGATAATCAGATTGTTGATCATTTATCAAGATTAGAATATCATGAATTATCTGATACGGATAATGAAATTATAGACAGTTTTCACGATGAACAACTTTATAATATAAATGAGTGAAAAATACCTTGGTATGCCGATATAGTAAATTATATTGTAAGTGACATTTTACCACCTATGTTAACTTTGCAACAACAGAAAAAATTCATTCATGATACTAAAATATACTTTTGGGATGAACCATACTTATATAAGCAATGTAAGGATTTAATTATTAGAAGATGCGTGCCTTATGAGGAAACTGAACCAATTATTCAAAAATGTCATGATTCTGATTTTGGAGGACATTTTGGGACTGATAAAACTGCGTATAAAATTCTACAATCTGGATTCTACCTGCCTACTCTATTTAGAGATGTATACAGATATATAAAAACCTGCGATAAATGCCAAAGAGTAGGAAATATAACAAGGAAAAATGAAATGCCTCGGAATTTTATATTAGAAGTTGAAATTTTTAATGTTTGGGGATTAGATTTCATGGGACCTTTTATTCCTTCATTTGGAAACTCATATATATTAGTAGCTGTTGATTATGTTTCAAAATGGATTGAAGCGCATGCTTTACCTAGGTGTGATGCTAAAAGTGTTTCAAAATTTTTAATGAAAAATATTTTTACTAGATTTGGAATGCCGATAGTGATTATCACTGACGAAGGAACTCATTTTAGAAACAAATATATTCACAAACTAGTAGAAAAATATAATATTATTCATAAGATATCAACTGCTTATCATCCACAAACTAGTGGATTAGCTGAAGTTTCTAATCGAGAGATTAAGCGTATTTTAGAAAAGTCTGTAAACCCTAATAGGTTGGATGTCTATAAGACTAGACACTGCATTATGGGCATACAAGACTGCTTATAAAACTCCGATTGGAATGACTCCTTACAGGCTTATATATGGAAAAACTTGCCACTTACCAGTTGAATTAGAACATAAAGCATATTAGGCAATTAAAGAATTTAATTATAATATGAAAGAAGCCTGGTGAGAAGAGATTGTTGCAATTAAATGAATTAGAAGAATTAAGGATTGAATCATATGATAATGATAGGATTTATAAAGAAAGGATGAAATTATGGCATGATCGGAAGATTAATCGGAGAAATTTTGAACCGAGACAATAAGTTTTACTATATGATACTAGATTGAAATTATTTCTCGGGAAATTGAAATCTCGATGGTTAGGACCTTTCACTATAACTCAAATATTTTCATATGGAACTATAGAAATTGAAGATCCAAAAACAGGACATAGATTTAAGGTAAACGGACATAGATTAAAACCATATTTCGAAGGTAGAAGACCAAATTTTAAAGAGGTTTTAATGCTTAGTCGACTCCGATTACTAAGCGAAATTAGGTCGGGCTGACGACATTAAACCAAGCGCTTTATGGGAGGCAACCCATAGTAGTCTTTTATTTTAATTATATACAAATTAGTGAGTCTGTATTATTAAAACAAATCTTACTACTCAATTTTTTAATTAGAATCATAAAAAATTTGAACCTTTATGATGAGATCAGAAAATATTCGGACCAGAGCAAAATTGGGCAATTTTACGAAATCTCACCGACGGCGAGGTCGATTCTCGCCGACAGCGAAATCGGCGCCTAATTACATTTCAGTTTATTAAAGAGCTCGCCGACGGCGAGAAACTGCCCGCCGACAGCGAGATCGCGTGCCATATTTTAAATCAGTTTTATAACCAGCTCGCCGACGGCGAGAAACTTCCCGCCGACGGCGAAGCAGTTGAAAAATTGGTTTCTTATGTTTTTTTTTGTGCGGTTTTGGACGGTTCTAAAGCCATTTCTTTGTAGAAAACCATTTGAAATTCATTTTTAGACTGTTTTCTTCCTATGAAACGACTAGAGACCGTTCCTTTCAATGCGAAATGGCCACCAAAGTCTTAGAAACCACAAAAACTGGAGTTTTCAACCGAAGAAAATTCGTCAGTTCGGAGGCGCAGCGTATTTTCAACAAAGTTTTGATGAAGAAGCGACTTATTAAAGAAATGGTATTTGTCAACAGAGGAGTAGAAAATTCCACCACAAAAATTGAAGAAATGATCGTGCAGTGGCATTGGGAGGTATTTTGCTATACGACATCCGCTATAGTTATTCCTGTAGTTAAAGAGTTTTTCTCTAATCTACATGTGATCAACAATGGAAGTGTCTGCGTCAGAGGAAGATGGGTAACATTTACTCCTTCAAGGGTAAATGAATTATTTTCTATAGATAATACCTCTGTCTGTCATTATTCAAACTTTGTTCCTTCAAGATACAATATGAACGAGATTTATAGATACCTGACCGACGAACCTGATGATTGGGAGTTGCGTGAAGACGGGTATGTCGGCTTTTCTCGCATCACTTCTTAACCCCGTCTCGAAAGCATTGGCATTTCTTTATCTCATCAAAATTATTACCCACTATGAGGGTAAATAAGGTTTCAAAGGAATGCGCGATATTAAATTACTGTATTCAAATTGGACTACCTATTGATGTTGGATCAATTATAGTAAAATCTGCATTGGAATTAATTGTGCATGGGTCAGTTCATGGACTTGGACACCCATCGACTATATTTGCTTTATGCAGTCAGTACCAAGTTTCTTATTAGGCTTGGGAAAAAGGTACTTTTACCATGGAAACCACTCGATCCTACGGATATGTTTCCAACTTTGGATAACAATGATGAGATTACCATTATTTCTGATAGAGCATCACAGAAAAATCCTTTAGCAAGGCCTCTTACTGATAAAACAAATTTCATTCTAAAAAAGATTAAAGGATTAGAGAAAGAGTTGCAGAACGTGATGAATTCCAGCGATAATATCTCTGATATGTTTGATCACATTGACTGAAGGATGAAGGAGCACTTTGATCATACTGGACATATGGAGGCCAGGTTTATTCATTTACTGAGACAGAAAGGGTTGATTGATGAAGAATATCTCTGCGAATTCCTTTCAGGCCTTTCTACAATCTATTTGTGCACCTGCGTCACATCGGGAATATCAGAGAGGATGTTAGTTTAGATACTGAGGAGTAGTAAAGATTTCTATCTTATGTTATATTTGTGTTGATTTGGATTTAGGTTTTATTATGATTTGAATTTTAATTTGATCATCTCAGATTTCATTAAATTATATGTATTTATTATGTCTCAGCATTTAGTGTATAGTGGTTTGGATTACGATGCTGAGTATTATGGATTTGGACATTTAAGTTAAGAATGTTGTTAGTCGTTAGTGTGAAGTTTGTAAGTCTCATGGATTTCATATATAAAGTTATATTGTTTGTGTTGTGTGAACTTTTTGTGAGTATAAGTATCTAATCTTCATACTAAATTATTAAATTAAGTGATAGGAAGATTGATTAAGGGCAAATCGAGGTTGAAAATGATTGACGAATTTCAAAAATTAAAAATTTTTGGATCTCTCCGACGGCGAGAATTATCCCGCCGACAGCGAGGGAAATCTCGCTGACAGCGAGAACGATCTCGCTGACGGCGGATTTTTCCCGAAACTTTTGCCTCTGTCAAATTAATTAGCTCGCCGACGGCGAGGAAAATCTCACCGACAGCGAGATCGTGAAAAGTCCTATATTTGACCAGTCAACCGACACAATTCATCATCCCCTTCCTCAAAACTTCGAAAAAACCGACCTAGGGTTTGTGAGATCTTGGATTTGAGGCAATTTCAACACTTTTTGACACCGGATTTCATCTTCCCTTGGTAAGAGCTTCACTCCTATGTAAAAATTTTTTATTTTCACCATGGATTTCTTCTACATTGGGAAATTTTGAAAAAATTCGAAATATGGAGAAAATACTTGGAAGAAATTCATGGAGATCGATTTAAATGGATTTTAGATGTTATAGGAAGCCTTCTTAGTAATATTTGGGAGTTTAGTTAAGATTTTTTTGCAAATTTCACAGATCGAAAATGGCTCCACGACAAAAGCGACGGTTGGATTACGACGAAACCCGATTTGTGAATGCAAAAGCACAATCAAGATATTTTCACAACATTCAATCAAGAAAATGCATTCAAGATCGAGTTTTTAAGAATCCAGGAGGAGAGGTGGAGCGAGTAATAAAGGAACGAGGATGGGAGAATTTTTGCTATGTTTCATGCGAAAGCGGTATGGAGGTAGTTAAGGAGTTCTATGCTAATTTGACTACAACCGAAGATGCACCAGTAAGGTTAGAGGATTTTTTGTGGAATTCAGCGCTGCATGAATAAATGCTTATTACGAGGTACGAGACACCTACACCAGTGAGTACGAGACTTTTGGGACGATGGAAGGACCACTAGAAGAGGTGATCGACTTTCTCACTGATGGGAAAGGCGTCTGGAAGATCAAGCAGCGGGAAAGGGTAAATTTTCCTCTTTCTACGTTAAATGCAACTTCAAAAGCCTGGCACTATTTTATTTAATCTTCTTTGTTACCTACTTACCACCATAGTGAGGTAACAAGAGATGAAAGCGATTACGAATTTCGTATTCAAAACCAAAAAGTATTAATGTGGGAAGTGTAATTTATAAGAATATATTAGCCACCTCAAGAAGTGAAAGTGGAGGAGGACTAGGACATCCTGGTCTTATCTATGCACTCTGCCAATTATCTGGGTAGAGGCAAGAGATGATGAGGAATGGTTTGAGCCTATGAAACCCATTACTCTAGCTAATATTAAGAAATATGAATCCCACGAAGGATGGAGATCTGGGACAAGGGACTATGTACCTTCTTCAAGTAGAGATATACCCTCTACTAGTTATGAACCCCCTCAGTACACCACTCCTACCCTTCAAGATCTGATGAATGAGTCGACCCTAAGTAGAAAGAGTTTTGAACAATTTGGAGAGAATATGGAAAGAAAATTTGAGCATATGGACCACAGGATTGATGGCTTGGAAAGAAGACATGATTATGATAGTGAATATCTCCAGCGGCATTCAGAGTACAAAATTGCATATTATGAGGCTGAACGTCGATATAGGAGTGGTGAGTTAGATGTTGTCTTTCCTGAGTGCCCCCGCTACACACGAGTACCGGCTGCTCGACCTTCTCGGCACTGGAGATCAGGGAGATGATATAGCCTGGGATTTTGATGCGGAAGATTAGAAACTTTGTTTAGTTTGTTTAGATTAATTGTTCTTTTGAAAACTTTATTGTTCTGTATGTAATTATTCTGTACTTTCACGTGATTCGTGTTTTTGGTGTGTTTGTGTGTTTACTTATGCTGTAATGTTAGACTTTTTATGTGTGTTAAGTTAGTTTGCAATTTTTCTTTTCGATAGGATGTTAGTTTTTCTTTAATGTATTGTTTAATTTATGAACTTTTAATTTGTTTAGATGGTTTTAATATGTTTAAAGTAGGTTAGTTGATTGTATGTGTAATAATAGATTAAGTTTTCATTTGTTGTGTTTTATACTTATTAAAAATTTCTTATCCCAGCACTTTCTTTTAAATATTATATATATATGGAAGAATACTAACAGTACAGGTTCTTTAAATAATGAAAAAGCCTGCAAAAATTTCAAGGAAAATAAATACCTAATGCTAGGTATGATTTATTGTATATTTTCCTTTTCACCATTTAGAAATAGATAGAAAAATTTAAGTTTGGGAGAGGAAAAATACAAATTTAATTATTAAATTGTTCTCAATTTCTATTTTTAAAAATTATTATCAAATGATTTTTCTATAGTAATTTTTCAATTCAATAAACATGAATTACTTTATTTAATTATTATATAAAGTTAAATAAAATGTTTCTAGTAATTCAATTATTTAATAGAATAAGATATTTGGTTAAAAGAAATAAGAATATAGTAAACTTAGGAAGTAAAGGCTATGAAATACATATAAGCAAAGAAATATTTTAAGTTTCAAATTTAGGAAGAGAAAGTTGAAGTTCAAAATTATTAACAGGCTATCCAGATATAGTAATCCTCACTTGAAAAAGAAAAGAGAAGGATTGATAATCAATCAAAAAAGAAAAAAAAAGAAAAAAAAGAAAAAAAAAAAGAAAAGAAGAGAAGAGAAAAGAAGAGAGAAAAGAAAAGAAAAATATAAGTGAGGAGAAGCTTGAGGAGATGCCTTATAAAAAATTGGCTTCAATGGAATCAACCTAAAGGGTAAAACTCAAATATATTTCTAAACTTATATATATGGATTAGTATTTTACTAAATAGTGTTTTCTTGAACTTCCTATCATCTAAATATCTTAAGTAAATTACTCTTTTAAATATAGTCTTTCCTGAAATAAATAGAGAGCTAGAAATCTTAGATCTGATAACTAAATAATCTTATATCTATAAAATTAATTTAATTACTTAAAAATATTTCTATTTAACTTTACTATAGTATTATTTAAATTTAATTCATAGTATATCTGAATTGAAAAGTTCTATTACGAAATCATTATTTTTATTTAGTACTTAAAATTACTTGAGGACAGAGCAATAATTAAGTTTGGGGGATTTTGATCACAAGAAAATATATTAAGAAATTCATACCCATTTTTTATGAAATTGCACTTTAAAGAAAGGTATTTTCTTTATTTTATTGCAGGAATGAAGATTTATAAGTGATGAAAGCAAAAGCACGAAATGGAGCGAATTTGGTTCAAAAAAGGAAGAAATTCATGCAAAATGAACTAAGTCGCTGACGGCGAGATCGAGCCCGCCGACGGTGAGATCATGAGGAGAATTTTTGAAGGATTTGCAACTACCTCGCCGACAGCGAGCCCGACCCCGCCGATGGCGAGATCGCGCGGTTTGGAGACCTTCTAGAAACTCCGTCGACGGCGAGGTTGTTTCTCGCCGACGGCGAGACAGTTCAAAATGCTAGATACATTGAACCTGGACGCTTTTTGAAGAGGTGCTTAAGTACCCCTTGGACCTTTGTCTACCTCTATAAATAGAAGACGAATTTTAGTATGTGGTGTCTATTGTGTGTGTCTACTGTGTGTATCATTTTAGAGAGTCTTAGTGTCTACTTGGTGTCCATTTTAAGAGTTTTAGTAAGTGTAATTAGTGAGTTTAGAAGTATGCTTTGTACTAGAAGGAAAAGTCAAAGGAACTTCGAGGAGTACGTCAGGAGGAAATCGAGATAAGTATCTTTGTTTATTGTTGTTAACTTTAAATGAAATCCATGCTTTGTTTAATTCCCATGCATTCTGAGTAGTTTTCTTAGTCTTTCTCCTTGTTTATGAAATTATGTGAATTGATGAAATTAAATAGACGTGCCTAATATATTAAAATAAATTGTGATAATTTTTACTTAAAACTTAATTTACTTTTCAATCACTCTCATTGATTTGTTAAAATATGTTGAATTATCAACTATAGTAAAGATTACATCCAATATTCGTGGAAGTCAAAAGCCTTGGAAGGAGGATGCAAATAAATAGGGAAATATTATTTATCGGACGTAGAATTGGACATTTTAGTGTGACGGACTAAAATATTCAATTTAGTCCTATTGTTCGAGAGCTGAAGTGTAGATGTTAACCCTCGAGTGAGGGGAACGTGGGAGCTCGAAGTGGCAGACGAGTATCCTCCCGACCTAGCCACGGATTCGGTAATCGAAGCATAGGATTAGTCAATGTTCTTTGCACTTGGACCAAAGGGTAAAGAATAGGAATGCTCCTATTTGTCACAATACAATAAAATTACTATTTGAATTCATCATTCACTTAATTTTCTAAAAACAAGGAGAAAGATACTTTTTCTGAAATCTTTAAATCAACTTTATTTAAAGCATTAGTTTACTTTAGTTCGCTTTAGTTACGTATTCTAAATTTCCGTATACTATATTAGTAAGTAAATCCTTTAAATTTAGCTGTTACAAATCTTTTAAAACTTCCTTGTGGGATCGATAACCAGGACTCCACTAGAGCCCTGTATTGCTTGATACGATACGTATACTTGTGTAGAATCCACATTATACATTCCATTATAAAATCAGATATATATATTAAAGCGGGATCAAGTTTTTGGTGTCGTTGCTATTAACGTAATTTGCAAACATAAAAAAGTGGGTCATGTTTCCATGCAGATGATGCTCCGTCAAAGTAGAGTTCCTATCGTTGCACATTGGAATTTTTTATTTCTGATATTTGCTCATCAGGTAAATCGTAATTAAGGGGTGATCTAGTTGGAATTGGATGTCTTGCTAAGAAATCTGCGGGATTTGTCCTTTGACGACACGTAACGATACTAAATGTTATATCAAATTGGAGTAAGATCATTGCCCATCTTGCTAATCTCCCAGAAAGTATTGGTCGTGTTATTAAATATTATAATGGGTTAACTTTTGAAATAAGAGTTACCTTATGAGAAAGCATATAATGCCTTAGTTTTTGAACTGCGAAGATCAAGGCTAAACAATGCTTCTCAATTGTCGGGTATTTTATTTCCGTTGGAACTAAACAACGACTTAAATAGTATAATGCATTTTCTTTTCCCTCGTCATTTACTTGTGCTAATAAAGCTCCAAGTGAATTGTCCAACGATGCGGTGTAAAGGATTAAAGGTCTTCCTAATACAGGGGCTGCTAAGACAGGAGGGGTTGTCAGATATTGTTTAATGTCTTCAAAGGCGCGCTGACATTTTTCATCCTACACAATTTTGGTATTTTTTCTAGTAAGGGAAATAAGAGGTTGACATCTACCGATAGATTGGAAATGAAACGTCGTATATATGCTAATTTTCCTTAAAAGGATCTCAATTGAGTTAAATTTTTGGGAGGAGGCATATTTAGGATAGCTTCAATTTTGAGTGGATCAATTTCTATCCCACGATGCCGAACTACAAATCCTAAAAATTTTCCTGAAGTGACACCGAAGGCACACTTTAAAGGATTCATTTTAAGATTGTATTGTCGTAGTCGTTCAAAGACAATTCTCAAATCGTACATATGATCATCTTTTTTTTTACTATTGACAACCAGATCGTCGACATAACATTCGACTTGATTATGTATTAATTCATCAAAAATCAGTGTCATGGCTCTTTGATAGGTTGCACCGACATTTTTTAGTCCAAATGGCATAACCTTATAACATTATATCCCCATGGGTGTTCGGAAAGCTGCATTCGCTTCGTCCTCTGAGAACATTTTTATTTGGTTATATCCTGATGATCCATCCATAAAGGAGAATATTACATGTTTTGATGCTATATCAACCATTAATTCAGGAATTGGCAAAGGAAATTCATCTTTTGGACATGCTTTGTTCAACTCCCTAAAGTCTACACAGACCCTTATCTGTCCATTTTTCTTTTTAACTGGTACCACGTTGGCTAACCATGTTGGATATTTTTCTTCTCGTATGAAGTCAGCTTCTATCAATTTCTTGACTTCTGCAATGACTTGTTGCTCTATTTCGACACGCATCCTTCTCGGAGCTTGTTTAACTGGGGTTGTAATTTGATTTATCCCAAGTTTATGGACTGCGACATCTGGAGATAAGCTAGGCATCTCGTCGTAAGTCCAAGAGAAACAGTCTTTATATTCTATCAACAATTGAGTTATGTCCTTTGCTTCCTCATCATTAAGGAATGAACTAATAAAAGTTGATTTTGGATTTTCATCAGTTCCTAAATTTATTTATTTTAGTTCATCAATTGTTGATTTAATTTCTTCTTCCAATTCTCGAGGAGCATCTTCAATTGGAAGATCAGGTAATGATTCGGAATCGTATTCTTCGGTGATGGTCAGACAAAATTCTGTGTCATCTAATGGTCCTAGAGTTCCAAATCCAATACCTTCTTTGGAGTTAGAATTTCATTTATTATTATTCCACATTTGTTCAATAAAATGTGGTTGTTTTAAAGACCATTGTTTGAGCATTAAATTATTTTGAATAAATTTTTGTGCCCAAGGAGAATACAACTCAAAATGAATTTTCATTGATTGTGGAAGATTTTCATCTTCTATTTTTACATCATTTTCAGTACAAGAGGAAGTAGAGCCAAGTCTAAACTTAATTGGCTTTTTGTCATCATTATATACTTTTTTGACTATTAGATTCTCAATCTTAGCAGTGGAGATTGGAGTCAAAGTCATAGAATGTATATAATGATTGATTTTGTCATACATAGATTCAAATTGTCTTTCATTATCTTCTTCTTCCAAAGATATTTTGAATTGAGGTTTCTTCGCAATCACAGATGTCGTTTCTTCTTCAGAGTCCAAGTGAATTTTGAATTTCAGTGGTTTCTTCATTGTAACAATCGGATCTTCTTTCCCTCGTCCTCGTCCCCGGCCTCGACCTCGAGTGCGAGTTTGATAGGAATTATTTCCTTTTGTCTTTATTGAAGAATTCTTTTAATTTATTTTCCTTTCTTTTTTCTTTTCTTCCACATTCACTGTTGTTTCTTCGGAAGACATTGTTTTATTTATAGGAGCATAATATGCTGCATCTTCATGTATACCGATTTCATGGATTGAAAACGGTTGCAGATCTCCTATAATACGACATTCTTATCCTTTTCGTAGGTATTTTATACATTGATGTAGTGAAGAAGGTACCATTTTATACTCATGGAGCCATGGTCTGCCAAGTAAGGCATTAAAAGAGGTGTCTTAATCAATATTATGAAATTTTGCTGTCGTTGCCAAGTCAGCTATTTTCAAGAGTAATGTTATTGATCCAAGGGCTCGTTCTCCTTGTTGATTAAATCCTCTTAACATCATCGTATCCCTTGATAGTTGAGAGGCATCAATGTCTAAATATGCAAGAGTTTTTAAATTCATAATGTTGATTGAAGCACACAGGTCGATAAGAACTCTTGAAAGTATTGTATCATTTATGTTCACCGTAATATACAGTGGATGATTGTGTTAAGTTGTTCCAAGCAACAAGTCATTGTCAGAGAAGGTAATCTTCGTTGATTCCTCTAATTGGTAAGCTTCATTTTGGGTAATACTAGCAAGTTGAGTTAAGCAAATATACGAGATACGAAAGGGCCTTTATTAAAGATTCTCTCATTTCTTTGGAAAGTATGAGAGCTTCATAGATGCTTAACTTCGCAGGTAATTTTCTTAAATGAGCTAGTACGTTATAATCCACCTTGTTATGAAGATCGTCCTTATTTCTTTCAGGGGTTTGGGGATGCATTGGAGGAGTGATCTTGTCTGGTGTGATTATTTGTCTTTCTTCTTCTTGTGGAGTCATCCTAGGAGGTAAGATTTTTGCACTCCTTAAATTATTTCAACTATTTCTTCAAGTTGATTATCCGACTCTTTTGTCTCCGAGTCTGAGGGTTCCAATTCTATGGAAATCGGAGTTCCTCGTAGTTGGAGTGTAGCAATGTCATTTTCATTTTCATCATTGTCAGATTTTTCATCTGTATTTTCATTATTTTGGTTGTCTTTAGATTGATCATATACGATTTTAATATCGTCTATAGGGTTAGAATTCAAATGATTATTCTCAGAAACATCGCCCAAAATAGACAAAATATAAGCAAAACTAGGATTGTTATTATTCATGATAGTAAAAAGGAAGTCATACAAACTTATCGGTTCGAGGATTTTTCGTCCTTCACCCGACAAAACTATCCTAGTACAAGAGGAAAATGAACTAGAAGGTACAAAAGGAGTTGCAGCCCCTTTACTTGGAAGACCTTTGATCTTTTTCAGTTTCTTGATTTTCTTTTTCTTTTCTTTCTTAGGAAATTTTGTGATTTGATATTTAGCAAAGATTTTTTCAGAAGTACTGTCTTTGTTTCCAGGATTGATTTTCTCTATCTAAATCATATTGACTGATCCTTTTTCAGGTTCTTTCAAATATTCTTTTGGGATTATTATGTTTCTGTCTTTAAAATTACGCTCCAACCAGTCTTTGAAGACAAACCAGTCTTCAATTTTATGTCCAAGCATTCTGTGATAAGGACAGTAATTAGGATTTTCTTTCATGTCAATTTCTGTTGGCCTTTAGCTTCTGGTAGCTTAAATTCGGGCATTTTAAGCAGACTACGAAATATTTTACTAACGGCTTCTGTTTTAAATGAATATTCTTTACTCATTCTTTCAGCCATTGTTTTCTTTTCTGTTGGTACTGGGATTAGTTGTTGAAGTTGTAATTGAGGTGATGTTTGTGACGTCGAAGGATTTTGTCGTTGTTGTTTCTTTTGTTTTAGTTGAATCTGCATCACATGTTTACCTTTTTCTACAACATTTCCAGGTTTCTTTTCAAATGTTGTGATAGTTTTTGTCTTTTCAGTTTTCTCCGTTACACTCATTTGTTTTGCTTCTTCTTGGAGATTAGCGGCTTTCTATCGAGTAATTTTTCAAATGTCTTTATTGTGAATCCTTTGAGCATAAATGCTATAGGACCATGGATATTTTTAAGCAATATTCCAACAGCATGTTGTACTTGTAGTTGTGGTTCACATTTCATACTGAGATTTCTCCAGCGTAAAATATAATCCACTAAACTTTCTCCCGGTTTTTGTTTTTCTACCACCAAATCACCAACAGTGGTGTGATGTTGTGCTCCTACAAAATGTTGAATAAAGAGGCTTTCAAGTTCCACAAAGGTTTTGACAGATCCATTGGGAAGTTCTGCATATCAGTCGAAGGCGACTCTGTGAGGACGCGTTAACAAATTGTCAAAATAGGAGAGCATCACTTCCTCTGCAGCATTACGATGACTTGCTCTAAAATGTGCTTAGGTGTTGTCGGGAGTTACCCGTTCCATCAAACATTTTAAAGACGGGAGGAACAAAGCCTTTAGGGTATTGGACGGAATCAAATTCCTGCAGGTATGGTCTACCCTTTGGAGTTAATGCTCCGAGCTTTCACTAGAGCCATTATTTCTTTAATTTTTTATTCCAAAAGTTTTGTAATATCCTTTTCTGGAATTTCATTATGAGGGGAATTCTTTTTCTTTTGATTGCTTTCCTCAATATCTTGGTTCTTCTTTATTTTCCAGAATATGAATAGCCTCTGGTCTGATGATTTCGATGGCTGGAGAAGGATTCGTTGGTGGATTTTGCAAAGTTGCTACCAATTCTTCCATCTTTTGTTCAAGACGAATAATTTGTTTATCACGTTGTCGTAACACCGCTCACAATTCATTGGTTGCCTCCTCTTCATTTGATTCTCGTGCTAAGGAAGTAGATCGTGTTTCTAACATGTTAACACTAGCAACATTTTCATTGGAACTATCGGAAGTATCTTTCTTCCTTTGCTCTGAAAGTTGTTTTATATCATTTTTTAATTTCTTCAATCTTTCTTCAAATGATTTCCAGAATGTTTTTTGCAAGTTTCTTCTTGTGAACTATTTGCAGGAGTCTTGGTGGTATCTGAATTTCTTTCAGATGATTTTCGTCTCCATACATTATTTTTTAGTAGAGGACGAGAATTTTCAGGTGGTGTATCGTATCCTGTGTGAGGATAATTTACTTTTTGTAGCATTTGAACCAAGTCCGACATTTTAGTAGTTCTATCTTCTGCTCCTGACATCAATTCATCATATCTAGCTTTGTCGTTTGTGACTACCACATCTTTTATTCTAGGGCCCAATCGAAATTTTACTGGCACTCGAACACAATGTTTATCAGTTGGAAATTGATAGTCAGTTTCTTGATAGTCAGGATTTTCCATTGCTAAAATTCTCCTTTTCATGGTGTTGGAGACTGCACAACCCATTTTGTTTAATAATTTAGATAGTGAACATCTATCTTTTCATGCTAACCTTTTAAACACTGAATATATAGCACGAAATAGAGGAGAGCATTTAGGTTGAAAGGAATTATCAATGTATTCAATAGGAATTGGAATATATGGATTTTCTTCTAAAAAGGAAGGTTTCCAAAAATTTTCTGTTGAAATTCAGGTGTTTCAAAATTATCATTTTCGTTCCACCTTTTCTTTCTTTTGAATGAAGGGGTTTTATGAATATTCTTTGAACAAGATCCAATCTCATACATAGATGATGACGGAGCATCATCTTCCTTGTAAACTTGTTTTCCTTTCCTATCAGCTTGTCTCTTCATTTCTTCAAAGATATTAGGTTCTTCAGGTATATATTCAGGTAAATTTTCTGTAAAATTCAGAAAGTCTTCATAAGGTTGTAAGTCGAATTCTTGAAAAGATTGTGTATCAGTTTTATATGGATTATCTAATATGAATTCTGTTTCACTAAATAATCCATAATCATTTTGATAAAAGGGAGGATTTTCCTCTATTGGTATGTCAAAGTCTTGAAAATAAGAAAATATTGAATTCGGAGAATCCATTGCAACTTTTCTGAAATTTCAAGAAAAACGAATATTATTGACTTATTTATAAACTGGGAACTTTTTTTTTTAAATTTGAAATTAAAACAAATGATAACAAAAGATGAGAAGAAAGATCTTCCCCAATGGAGTCGCCACTGAATCTCTTGTTGACGAATGGAAAGAGATTTGGTGTGGAATGTCGATATTGAGGAGTTGCCATCTAATATTAGCCTAATTTTATTCCTGTAAATCCCATGAAAGATTTGAGGAATTTAGGGCTAATAGTAGAAAGGATGTTTATGACAATCCTTATAGAAGAATATCCTAGAATAATATATCCTAGAATTTTCATATAAAGAAAATCCTAGAAAACAAGAGATTTCTATTGTGGGTTCTTTTGGATCTCCTATAGAAGCAAGCTTCTTTAGTTAATTACATCTTAAACAATTTTTAATTGTTCAAGAAAACTTCTGATTAATGTCGATCATTTGTTTTCTAAAATTTTATTTTTAAGGAGAGATGTACCCACTATCACTCCTAAATGTCATGTCATATTTATTATTTTAAAGTTTTGATTTTGTTTTTCATGTCGTTATCCTAAAAGTTTTGTTGTTGTTTTCCATGTCGTTGTTTTGTTTTGTTTTGGTGACTATCCTAAAAGTTTTTGTTTTTGTTTGTCCATGTCGTTGCTTTGTTTCATTTTGAAAATATTATGTTTGGTGGCTATCCTAAAAAGTTTTGGTTTTGTTGTTGTTTGTCCGGAATGTTGTCCTGCACAACAGAGTTAGCACATCCTATAACAAAGAAATTCTAAAAGAAACTTTTTGTCTTCAACCTGCAAAGAAAAGATTGTCAGAAAATAATGTCATGTTCATTGTTTTGATTTAACATGTCCTGGATGTCGGTTTATGTCAAATTATATTGATTAATGTTTAATTTTGTCGAAATATCGTATTAATTTCATTTAATATCGATATTTGTCAAATTTATATTTGAAATGTCAATTTTATGTCGATTATGTCGATTTATGTTTGAAATGTCGAATTTATGTCGGTTATGTCGATTTTGGCTTGAAATGTCAAATTTATATCTGTTATGTCGATTTATGTTTGAAATGTTCAATTTATATCTTGATTTAAGTTTAAACTTAAATTTTAAATTTATGTCTGTTTGAATTTGAGTTGAAAGTTGGGTTAGATTAACTTGAGTTCATATATGTCTGAACTTAAGTTAAAAGGTTGAAAGTTAGATTCAATATTGATTGAATTAACTTGGGTTCATGTTTGGTTGAACCTAAGTTAAATTCAATGTTGATTGAATCTACTTAACTTGAATTCATGTCTGTCTGAACTTAAGTTAAAAAGTTTTAAATTTAGATTCAGTATTAATCGAATTAACTTGGGTTCATGTCTGGTTGAACCTAAGTTAGATTCAATGTTGATTGAATCTAATTAACTTAAGTTCATATCTATCTGAACTTAAGTTAAAAGGTTTAACTTAGAATAGACTTAATTAAGTTTTAAGCCTTGTTTAAATAGGACCTAAAGGTTAATCAAGTCTAATAAATTAGACTTAATTAGAATTGCAGAACATCTAAGTCCTTTTTAGATAAGGCTTAACTTTTAATTAAGTCTATTTAGCTGTAGTTTATTGAGACATTAAGTCTAATAAATTAGACTTAAGTTCATGATTTGTTGTTTTAAATCTCAATTGCTTGATGATTTAATTAAGTCTAGGATGTTAAACTTAATTAAAATTTTATGTTAAATTTAGGTTTGAATTAAGTTGGATTAAAAGTTTAACATAGTTTGGTCTTAAGTTAAGGTTTGACTTAAGTTCAAGTTAAGTTGAACCAATATTTAAAGTTGACTTAAGTTCAATATGGATTGAACTTACATTGAGTTTAGGTCAGACTTAAGTTCATGTCGGGTTAAACCTAAGTTTAGTTTGACTTAAATCTAACATGGGTTAGACTTAAGTTGTGTTTGGGTTAGACTTAGATTCATGTCAGGTTGAATCTAAGTTTGGTTTGACTTAAGTCTAATGTAGGTTAGACTTAAGTTAGGTTTAGGTTTGACTTAGGTTTATATTGAGTTGAACCTAAGTTTTGTTTGACTTAAGTCTAGCGTAGGTTAGACCTAAGTTAGGTTTAGGTTTGACTTAGGTTTATGATGAGTTGAACCTAAGTTTGGTTTGACTTAAGCCTAGTGTAGGTTAGACTTAAGTTTGATTTAGATTTGATTATTTAAGGTTAATTAAACCTAATTTAGATAAAGTTTAATTGATTAATTAGACTTATTATGGCTTAAGTCTAATTATTTAAGGTTAATTAAACCTTATTTAGGTAATGTTTAATTGATTAATTAGACTTATTATGGGTTAAGTCTAATTATTTAAGGTTAATTAAACCTAATTTAGGTAAGGTTTAATTGATTAATTAGACTTATTATGGATTAAGTCTAATTATTTAAGGTTAATTAAACCAAATTTAGGTAAGGTTTAATTGATTAATTAGACTTATTATGGGTTAAGTCTAATTATTTAAGGTTAATTAAACCTAATTTAGGTAAGGTTTAATTGATTAATTCGACTTATAATGGGTTAAGTTTAATTATTTAAGGTTAATTAAACCTAATTTAGGTAAGGTTTAATTGATTAATTAGACTTATTATGAGTTAAGTCTAATTATTTAAGGTTAATTAAACCTAATTTAGGTAGGGTTTAATTGATTAATTAGACTTATTATGGGTTAAGTCTAATTATTTAAGGTTAATTAAACCTAATTTAGATAAGGTTTAAATGATTAATTAGACTTATTATGGGTTAAGTCTAATTATTTAAGGTTAATTAAACCTATTTTAGGTAAGGTTTAATTGATTAATTAAATAGGTTTAAATGATATTCTAAACTTAATTAAGTCTAATTTTATCATTTTGGACTTAATTAATTGAATTTTGGGTTTAATAGGTTTAAATGATATTTTAAACCTAATTAAGTCTAATTTTGTCATTTTAGACTTAATTAATTAAATTTAGGATTAAATACGTTTAAATGATATTTTAAACCTAATTAAGTCTAATTTTGTCATTTTAGACTTAATTAATTAAATTTAGGATTAAATAGGTTTAAATGATGTTTTAAAACTAATTAAGTCTTATTTTATCGTTTTAAACTTAATTAATGTTTTCCATTAGCCTATCATAGACTAGATTCATTTCAAACTTAGATTATTAAGGAAAATAAGCTAAGTTTATAAAAGGTTATTTTTAAAATTTAATTAATAAAGAGTTTTAATCCTAAAATTCAAAATGTCATTCAAAATTATTTCTATGACTTAGAAATGGTTTTCTTAGGGTTATTGTCTGTTGCCCTAGTATTTCTAGTCATTTCCATTTTTTTTTCTTAATTTTCAATTTTTTTATAATTATTATTTAAAATAATTACAAAAAGACTTGAAAATTAGAGAAAAGTACCATATACATGTTTTCTGTCCTTGGAAAAAATCATGAAAGATCCCTAAGAGCATAAAGATAAATGCCTCAAAGTTTCATATTTTTTTGATTTATAAATAATTTTTAATAATTAAAATACTCCAGAGAGTATTTAATTATTTAAAAATTAAATAATGGGAATAAAATTATGATTTTTTATTTCATAATTTTCTCCTCTTCAAGAGCTTTCCAGAGGTATTTTTATCATATTTTTGTGACCTCTAGATAAAAAGATATTAAATTTTGAAGTTTTTAAGGTTAAAATTAATTTTAAACCAATTTCGCGCCGCCAAACTCATCTCCCGCCGACACTCGTCCTCATACGCGTTGAACAGGTGGGAGGATCCGCTGCGGGAGGCCGAACACGAGACACCGTGGAGCGCGATCAGCGTCGTTCATCTCGAAACACGGGATCGAACGGCTGAGATAATTCGAATAAAAAATCGAATTATTTCAAGCCGTTAAACTTTAAACCTTAATATCTCACTCATTTCTTAATGAAATTGAGTGATTTTTGAACCTATGGAATCATCTAAATATGTAGAATATTTCCATATGATGATGTAACATTTCTGGGCTAATATAACACATGATATTTCAAAAATACGAATTATTTTGTGAAAATAATTCCATACCTTTGCCACAAGCAAATCAAGCTAGATCAGACCTTGTAGTTGTCTTCTAGGACCCCGATGGAAGATTATTGCTTGCAGCAATTTGATCCGAAGTCGAGCTTAAAGGAGAATTTTGAAGAAGTGGTTGGTTTGGACTGTTTTAGAGTTTTGCTCAAATTGGCTCGATTGGGTTCAACCTATGGCTTGGATTTGGTTCTAATGGACTGCTAAGACTTTTAAGAAGAGTTCTTATGTAGGGGGTCAGAGGATTTGAGCAGCCTATAGGTATTTCTAATTTTTTTCTTCTCTCCTCACTAGGCTCGGGTTTGGGCTCTATTTATAGCCAAGAGGAGGCCATGGTTTAGCTTAGGTTGTTCTAGGGGAGTTTTTATCTCCCCTATTAACCCATTGGAGGAGAAATTCGGCTGAGAGGATAGCTATTGTTGTTTTTCCCAAGCTTTCCATGATGAGCTTAATGTTTTGGCTCTCCTCCATTGGATCATGCAAGAGGTTTTAAGTGAGCTGTAATTTCTCCTCCTTATGAGCTTACACATCACCCTTTAGCCTTAGCAAATGGTGACACATATGCTCTCCTCTCATGATTCCATTTAACCATGGTGAGGGTGGGTTTATGTTTGGTTCTCTCTCCATTGGCTAGCTTGGGAGGTGGGAAATGAGGCTTGATGTTGGCCGACCACCTCATGGCTAAGTAAGGGTGAGTCATGGCTTAGGGTGAAGGCGGAAGATACACCTCATTTTACCCATCATGATGGGTGTTAACCAATGGTTAAATTGATTTAAGTTAAGCTTTATTATGTGTTAATATGTCTCATGGTGAGCTTAATTTAGTCTTAGCCTAATTAAATATGGGAAGGCCATGTGTCATCTTATGTCTTTTCTCTTTTTTTTTAATTTAATTTCCATTTTAATTAATCATGTTATTAATTAAAAATTCTTGGAAATTATTTTATTAATCAATTTATTAATTGAAAATAATTTCAAATTAATTAATTGATTAATTTTATTATTTTTATTATTTTATGATTTTAATTTAATTTTCATTTTAATTAATTATGTCATTTAATTAAAAAATTGAAAATTAAATCCTTAATCATTTTAATTAATCAAAATAATTTTGAAATTAATTATTTGATTAATTTTGTTGTTTTTATTTCATTTTTACTTATTTTGATTAAAATAGATAAGTGTTGACCAATTTGACCTAGGTTGACTCAAGTCGACTAGGTTGATCAATTTAATTTTAAAATGTCCAATGTGATCTTTTTAACCTTATCCTGGTTAATTTGATCACAGTATTTGTAGTTTTGTCATTGTGGGGTTTTAAACATGTTATTGGATCAAAGGATTGACTTATGGGGTCAACAGGATTGGTCATTGGGTCTAGTTTGATCATTTTGACCAAAGTTGACTTTTTAGGTCAAAAGGGTGACCTATGGGGTCAACAGGGTTGGTCATTGGATCAGATTTGACCATTTTGACTAGAGTTGACTTTTTAGGTCAAAAGGTTGACCTATTGGGTCAACAGGGTTGGTCATCGGTTCTGGTTTGACCATTTTGACCAATGTTGACTTTTTAGGTCAAAAGGGTGACCTATAGGGTCAACAGGGTTGGTCATTGGGTCAGATTTGACCATTTTGACCAATGTTGACTTTTTAGGTCAAAAGGGTGACCTATAGGGTCAACAGGGTTGGTCATTGGGTCTGGTTTGACCATTTTGACCAAAGTTGACTTTTTAGGTCAAAAGGGTGATATATAGGGTCAACAGAGTTGGTCATTGCGTCTGGTTTGACCATTTTGACCAATGTTGACTTTTTAGATCAAAAGGATGACCTATGGGGTCAACAGGGTTGGTTATAGAGTTCGGTTTGACCATTTTGACCGAAGTTGACTTTTTAGGTCAAAAGGTTGACCTATGGGGTCAACAGGGTTGGTCATTGGGTCTGGTTTGACCATTTTGATCAAAGTTGACTTTTTAGGTTAAAAGGGTGACCTATGGGGTCAACAGGGTTGGTCATTGGGTCTGGTTTGACCATTTTGACCATTGTTGACTTTTAGGTCGAAAGGTTGACTTATGGGGTCAACGGGCTTAGTCATTGGGTTCAGTTTGACCATGTTGACCAATGTTGACTTTTAGGTCAAAAGGTTGACTATGGGGTCGATAGGATTGGTCATTAGGTCCAGTTTGACCATTTTGACCAAAGTTAACTTTTTAGGTAAAAAGGTATTGACTCATTATAAATGAGGTCAACAATATATATATATATATATAATTTTATTTAATATTATTTTTTTATTTTAAATATTTTAAGTATAGTATATTATACTATAAAAATAATTTAATCATAAAAATATATAATAATTAAATAAATTATAAATAAATATATATATATATATATATATATGAATATGTAAATATATACTTTTATATATATATATAAATTTATTTAATATTATTTTTTTATTTTCAATATTTTAAGTATAGTTTATTATTTATAAATATAATTTAATTATAAAAATATTTAATAGCTAGAAAAATTATATATATATATATATATATATATATATATATATATATATATATATATATATATATATATATATATATATATATATATAATATTATTTTTTAAATATTATAAGTATAGTTTATTATTTATAAATATAATTTAATTATAAAAATATTTAATAGTTAAATAAATTAGAAATAAATAAATATATATGTGTATATATAAATATATATATATATATATATATATATATATATATATATATATATATATATATATATATATATATATATATATATATATATATATATATATATTTATATATATTTATATTTATGTAAAATTACTTTTTATATTTTAAATGTTTTAAGTATAGTATATTATTTATAAATATAATTTAATTATAAAAATATTTAATAGTTAAAGTAAATTATAAATAAAAAAATATAAATAGCTATATATATATATATATATATATATATATATATATATATATATATATATATATATATATATATATATATATATATATATATTTAATATTATTTTTTATTTTAAATATTTTAATTATATTATGTTATTTATAAATATAACTTAACTATAAAAATTTTTAATAGTTAAATAAATTATAATTAAATAAATATATATATGTGTATATATAAATATATATATATATATATATATATATATATATATATATATATATATATATATATAAATTTATATAATATTTTTTTATTTTAAATAATTTAAGTACAGTATATTGTTTATCAATATAATTTTATTTTAAAAATTTTTAATAATTATTTAAATTATAAATATAAATATATATATATATATATATATATATATATATATATATATATATGTATTTAATATTATTTTTTTCTTTTAAATGTTTTAAGTATATTATATTATTTAGAAAAAAAATTTAATTATGAAAATAATTAATAATTAAGTAAATTACAAATAAAAAAATATATAAAAATATATATATATATATATATATCTTCATTTTATATATATATATATATATATATATATATATATATATATATATATATATATATATATATATATATATATATATATTTATTTATTTATTTATTTATTTATTTAATGTAATTTTTTTATTTCCAATATTTTAAGCATAGTATGTTAATTATAAATATAATTTAACTATAAAAATTTTTAATTGTTAAATAAATTATAAATATATATATATATATATATGTATAAGTCATGCTGAGACTATAAATAACTATAAATTTTTATGTCAAAGTCATGCTGAGACTGTTCAACACCTTTTCTTCTCCTGCCCTTTTGCTCAAAAAGTTTGGACTGGTGTCTTGAATCTATTCAATTTCACCACTTTAATGCTGGATTGGCAGGACCTGCTTGTGTGCTGGGAATCCTGGCAGAAGACCAAGGCAGGTTGTATTCCTTTCATTGTGGCTTGGTTCATTTGGATGCATAGGAATGGGGTGAAGTATAATGAGAAGGTATGCAGAGCTGAGATGGTTGTTGCCAACTGTCAATCTTTCATTTCAAGGCTGATTACTCATAAAAAATTCCCCAGCATCCTTAATACCCCTATCCCCGACCATCAGAAACAAATCAAAATTATTCTCATCCATTGGAAGACTCCTACTCACCCCACAATTAAAGTAAACACTGATGGCGCTTTCAGTGATCAGGTTGCTGGAATTGGAGGCATTTTCAGGAACCATAAAGGTAAGTGTATATGTTACTTTCAGTCCCCTATGATGGCTGCAGATCCACTTGAAGCTGATTTGGCTGCAGTTTTCTGGGCCATCTATATTGCTGTACAGAACCATTGGGCTAACATAACTGTGGAGGGTGACTCCATCTCTATTATCCAGTACATGCAGCAGGATATTGCATCTCCCTGGCACCACTCTCAATGGATTAACAGAATCAAGACTCTCACTCATCAAATTTGTGTTCACTTCAGCTTCATCCATAGGGAAGGCAATAGGCCGGCAAGCTGGCTAGCCAAATCTGCCATCTCTGACCAGGAAGTAAGAATCTCTAAGTTTCCACCACCTCAATTGACTTTTCTATTGGAAGCAGATATTTTCCAGGCCCCTCATTTCAGGATTGTTGAGGATTGATGCTGCTGCTTTGGTTTCTCCTTTATGATGGTTTTTTTGGTTTTTTTGGGTATACTGCCATAGCAAGATATGTAAAATTTTTATGTTTCTGGTAGTGTAGTGTTGTCATGTAAATGCTATCGCCCCCTGGGGCAGTTTCTGTTTTACCAGATTTGATTAACATGTAGGGAGCCTATGTTTGCTCCTTTCTTTTAATATATATATATATATATATATATATATATATATATATATATATATATATATATATATAAATTTATATAATATTTAATTTTTATTTTAAATAATTTTAGTAGAGTATATTATTTATAAATATAATTTAATTATAAAAATATTTAATAATTAAATAAATTATAAATAAATATATATAAATATATAGGTATATATATATATATATATATATATATATATATATATATATATATATATTTATTTTTATATTTTAAATATTTTAAATATAGTATATTATTTATAAATATAATTTAAATATAAAAATATTTAATAGTTAAATAAATTATAAATAAATAAATATATATCTCTATATATAAATATATGTATTCTTATATATATATATATATATATATAAAATTATTTTTTTATTTTAAATATTTTAAGTATAGCTTATTATTTTTAAATATAATTTAATTATAAAAATATTTATTAATTAAAAAAATTATAAATAAATATATATATATATATATATAGGTATATATAAATATATATTTATATATATAAAAAAATTTATTCAATATTATTTTTATTTTTTAATTATTTTAAGTATAGTATATTATTTATAAATATAATTTAATTATAAAAATTTTTAATAATTAAATAAATTATAAATTAAAATATATATATGGTATATATATATATATATATATATATATATATATATATATATATATATATATATATATATATTTATTTATTTATTTATTTATTTATTTTTCTATTTTAAATATTATAAGTATAGTTTATTATTTATAAACATAATTTAATTATCAAAATAATTAATAATTAAATAAATTATAGATAAATATATATATATAGGTATATAGAAATAAATAAATTTAAGTATATATATATAAATTTATTTAATATTATTCTTTTATTTTAAATATTTAATGTATAGTATATTATTTATAAATATAATTTAATTTTAAAAAATTATAATAGTTAAACAAATTATACATAAATAAATATATATGTGTTATATATATATATATATAATTTTATTTAATATTATTTCTTTATTTTAAATTTTTTAAGTATAGTATATCATTTATAAATATAATTTAATTATAATAATATTTAATTGTTAAATAAGTTATAAATAAAAAAATAAATATGTGTATATATAAATATATATATATATATATATATAAATATAATTTATATAATATTATTTTTTTATTTTAATTATTTTAAGTATGGTATACTATTTTTAAATATAATTTAATTATAAAAATATTTAATAGTTAAAAAAATTATAAATAAATAAATAAATAAACAAATTTATATATATATATATATATATATATATATATATATATATATATATAATATTATTTTTTATTTTAAATATTTTAAGTATAGTATATTATTTTTAAATATAATTTAAATATAAAAATATTTAATTGTTAAAAAAATTATAAATAATTATATATATATATATATATATATAGTAGCAAAACAAAAAACGCAGCAAGTTTTAATCTCAAAACCAAAGGGACATAGCACGTAGCACGCCATGAAAAACAAGCAAAATTAAACTGTGTCGAAGGATAAATGATACTCCAGCGAGATAACAACTCGGCAGAGAAGAAGTGTTCCTCGATATGTCTTCAATGGATTTCAATAGAGGCAATAAGAGTGTGATGGAAAGCTGAAGGAGAGCAAATTGCCGTGAAGCTGAGGCCTAAGTGCAGTGACAACGTCTTCCAAGCAGGACTTTGGAGAGGATGTAATGGTTCGAGCGCACCCCAGATACATGCAAGTATGAAACCAATCCTGAAAATTAAAAACACATTTAAAGGTATATATATAAACCTGTGCAGTTAGAAGGAATGCAAATTGCAACGACAAATGAGTATGCATAGTCTTAAGATAGCAAAATAAAAACGGCACACTTGAACTGGAATGAACTTAAGCAATAGGCATATACAGATTGCTTCAAAAATGGATTGCTGCATATATATGTATGTAATGCTATATATATCCGTATGTTGAATATAAAATGATACATATAAATATATAAAAGTTTATATAACATGACTGTATATATAGTATTCATATATATATAAACAGCAATTTTATATATAGATATATTGACATATAATTGATGTATATATATATATAGTTTTGAAACCATATATGCATACATATATATAAATATATATGTATGTATATATAACATAGAGATAAAACTTGCTACTGCTCAAATAAATGATAAGAAGATCAAGAGAGTCGAAGAAATGGTATATCCATGTTATCTCCATTAAGCAATACCGATAGATCCGGGAGCAGGTTAGTACCCACCAAAATCTGAGCACTTAATGAACAGAGATTGGCCAACCAATTAGCAGGTCTATTACCTTCCCTGTAGATGAAATTCCAACTGACCGAGATATGAGAAATAATTGTTTTAATGCAATTTATATAATATAAAATCTCCCACGGAACCGATATATTATTTGTTGAAGCAAGAAATAGATTGGACGAATCCATCTCAAACACAACGCAATGCCAATTGAAACACACCGCAATAGATACTGCCAACATTAAAGCATGAGCTTAGGACTGCAAAGGCGTGTCCGCAATACAAGGGGAAGAAAAGAAGAGCATGCATTTTCTTTCTGAATTTCGAGCAACTTCACCAACCCCTGCACGGGTCGATCTCCAGCTCCCATCAATATTAAATTTCACCCAACCAGTATTGGGCGGCCGCCATCTCACCAAAATAGGGAGTTGCGGAGAAATAGCTGTCTTATGAAAACCATGGTCAAAATATGCAATGCCCGAGAAAAAACTAGCCTTCAAATTACTTAGCTTTTAAACCTTGTTAACATTGGCCAAAATGTTGAAGAAAATAGTATTGGAAGAAACAGAGCTGCCTATGTGATGAATGGCATTTCGAGCCATCCAAAAAAACCAGCAAATAATAAAGGGATAGATAGTTAAAAAATGATTAGGCCGCCGATCAAAAGCCCATAAGTCGCTTAAATTTTCACCCGGATGGACAAAAGTGCCAAACCACCAACCCCCTTTCATCCAAATAGACCGAGAAAAATGGAAAGTAATAAAAATGTGACTTAAAGACTCTTCATCCATCTTACAAAAAACACATCTAGAGGCTAACCGAAGTTCTTTCAACTTAAGAATATCATCGCAAGGCAAAATCTTATGAAAAATTCTCCAGGCTAAAAAAGACATAGAAGGGGTTAAAGCATGCGACCAAATGTTCTTACCCCAAGAAGTCGGCTGAAAATGATATAAATGATAGTAAACCATCTTCGAGATAGTCCTATTTGAAGCAAATTTTGTTACAGGATAGTCAGTCTTATTCAGGTCAAAAGAGATAGTAGATATAAAGGTAGTATTATCGGCCCCAACAAGTTGGTGCAAAAGAGGGATATTCCAAGTGTGATCTAGCCAAACATTGGACACAAGAAGATCGTTGTTAGCATCCGGTCCAGGAATAAAATGAACTGAAGACCAAGTGTCGTGCCAAAATGATATGATACCATTGCTCAGATCCCAGTAAATAAGATGTTTAGCCCAATCCCTGCAAGACAAGATCTGCTTCCACATTCTAGAATCACCCTTCTTCCAGACAACGAGAGAAGGGTGACGATTCCTGCAATATTTATCATGCATAAAGGTAGACCATAACGAATCATGTTTACAAAAATTGAGCCAATGCTTGAATAAATTAATCTCAGCAATGTAGTGAAGTTGTTTGAATCCCAAACCACCGGTAGTGGTAGGTTGACATACTTTCTTCCATGAGCATCACTTCTTCCCAGAATACGTACCCGCCCAAAGAAATTTATTAAAGCATCTCTCAATAATTTTTTGAGTGGTAATCTTAAGGGGCATAACCTGTAAACCATACAACACCAGGCTATGAAGGATACTCCTAAGGACAGTAATACGACCGCCAAAGGATAAGAACTTATTTTTCCAATCCATAATGTGGTTCTTGATCTTTTCAACAACCTCATCAAATTGAGTCTGTCTCATCCTACCCTTAAGCAAATGAAATCCCAAATACTTTAAGGGAAAGGCAGAAATAGCAAACCCAATGTAGTGAGTAGCCCAGGAGGATTTCCTACCATCTATAGAATTTCCAAAATATGAATGGCACTTGGAATCGTTGAAATCTAACCCATAAATAGCTTGAAAGTCCTCCAAAAATTAGAAAATTTTCTTAATTGAATACTTAGAAGCGTTAGAAAAAATAACGACGTCGTCCGCATAAGCTAAATGGGAAACCAACACTGTAGATTTAGAAGCATAATGGAGATCTGGCCTTCTAACAAAGAGTTCATTTAAGAGGCGAGAAAAATCATCAAACACCAAAATGAAAATAATGGGAGAAAGAGGGTCTCCCTGCTTAATCCCACGGCCAGCACTGAAGTAGCCATGAACCTCACCATTAATAAGAATACTATAAAGATTGCAATGAAGCTAGTTGGAAATAAGTAAACAAAAGGGGGTGGGAAAACCCCTAGCCCTGATAACTCCCAAAATAAAATTCCAACTCATAGAATCATAAGCTTTGCGGATATCCAATTTAGTCACCAGATTGCCCCCCAACATTTTTTATCAATCTCGTGGATCATCTCTTGAGCTAACATGATATTATCAGTGATCCCTCTACCTTGGATAAACGCTGACTGATTAGGAGATATAAGAAGATGAAGGCGAGGTTGCAACTGTTTCATAATAATTTTACTTATGACCTTAGAAACGACCAAAGTGAGAGAAATCAGACGAAAATGCTCCCAAGCAGTCTTCTGTTTGGATTTAGGGATGAGCACAAGAGTGGCACTAGAAAAATATCTCCCGGGGGTTTCCCCACTAAAAAAACATTGAATGGCAGCCACAACCTCTTTGTTTATGATGCTCCAACATTTGGTATAAAAAGTAGAGGTAAAACCATCCGGTCCCGGGGCTTTATTACAATTAATATCAGAGAAAACATTATAAACCTGTTCAGTTGTAGGGATGCCACAAATATCTAAGCCCTCAGTCAAATACCTGACATCGTTAAAGAGATGGGCCTCCAGGCCACCGGAAGTATCCTGAGCATGGAATAAATTTTTGAAATACTTGACAACACTTTCACCAATCTCTTTACTCTCAGTGATCCAACTCCCATTATCCCCATGAATACAAACAATGGTATTACTGGCCCTACGACTTCTGATACAAGCATGAAAGTACTTAGTATTTCTATCCCCTTGCGAAAAATTAACCTCCCTAGCCTTTTGTTGGAGAAATTCTTCCTCCCAAAGGCAGGCTTCCAACAAATCTTTACGCGCTTCGTGTAAATTGGGAACCAAATCCGTAGATGATTCATCCAACTCCTGTAGTTCCCTCACCCTGATATCCACCTTAGTCACCCTAACGTGAATATCGCCAAAAACCTCCCAATTCCAAGTTCTAAGAGCGGAGGCCACCCTTTTATGAAGTTTCCAAAGACAAAACCAAGCATTACCAATGTTGGGAACCTGCCAATTATCCACGACGATTTTAAGAAATCCATCATGCTTAGCCCAGAAATTTAAGAATTGGAAATGATAATTAGCATTATGTTTGAAAAAATCAAACGATAACAGAAGAGGTTTATGATCCGACCCAGAACTACTAAGATGTTGAACCTGTGTATATCCATAAGAATGGATCCACTCCTGATTCGCCAAACATCTATCTAGACGTTTGAAAAGCTTGCCTCTTGTCCAAGTAAATTTGGAACCAACATACCCCAAATCAGACACCCTAGCTTCCGCCAAGGCTTCTCCAAACTTATACATCAAAGAAGAGTAGGGACGATTTCCACCCCTCTTTTCAGAGTTATGCATAACCATATTGAAATCACCACCTAACACCCATTTATCAGTGATCGTGGTGCCAATGGTAATAATTTTGTTCCAAAGACCATACCTCGCATGGGTGAAGGTGCTAGCATACACAAAGGTTAACCAACCAGAAAAATCATCAAAAGAAAAATGGGAATGGACAAATTGTCTGTCATCGACGACGATATCTATAGAAATATACTTCTACCAAAAGACCCAAATTTTATTAGAAGAGTTACAAAAATAAGAAAACTGCTTAAAGCTACTAAGGATGTGATCCGGAGAAGCAATCAAAGGTTCTAAAATTGCAAACATAGCAATCTTATGGATCCTCGTAAACATTTTTAATCTACCAAGGGAATGAGGATCCGCGATTCCCCTGATATTCCAAATCAAAACATTAACCATTTATAAACAATGAACCCTTTCTAGATGACCTAGTCCGAGTATGTCTACTTCCCCCTTCCGAATAATAATGATTCGCTATGTCAAGACCTTGGCCCATCCCAAGATTAGCCAATTCATAACTACCTTTTTCCTTCTTCGACATGACTTCTTCACCTGTCATTCTTCTCCCACGAGGTTAGATGCTTCCTCTAATTGGTGAGAGTCAACCTCTCCCCCTAGACTTACCTGCCACCATAAAGTGCCAACACCAAGGGAAGGCCCAGGTTGACGACGAACACTCGCACCCAGACACTTCTCGATATGTTGATCCACATCAGGCGTCACAACGATATCCAAAGCTTGACCAAGATTCTCCTCAGCAGGAGTAGGGTCCAACAATGTCATAACGATACCATGCCCCAAATAAACTGGAGAGGATAGGGCATCCTCAACAAGAGTCAGGGTAATAGTAGGAGGTTCGATGTCAACGATTCCAGTATCCTGAGGTGCAATCGGGATGGGGGAAGGAATATAAGCTTCAATTTGTAGGGCATCCTCAACAGGAGCCAGGGTATCGAAGTCAACGTTACCAGTATCCTGTGGCACAATCGGGATAGGGGTAGGACAATGAGGTTCAATGTGAACAAGGCCATTGCCCTAGGCCTCAATCTCGGTGGGGGTAGGAAGAGTATTGTTAATAGTTCTATTGCACTGTGGTTCAATCACAACAGGATCTTGCGATGAAACAGGACGATAAACAACAGAAGTACACAAATGCGGGTGCACTCTATAACAAACCGAATTGCTATGTCTGAACATCCCACAGTGAGAGCAATACTTGGGGTGTGGCCCCATAACAATCATTTACCAATAGCCTAGATGAGGAGGGCCAACCAAAATCTTATCCGGACAAGGTTGGGTAATATCTCGTTCGACGAGCACAGAGGCTTCGAGAGGATTAGAGGTATCAAGAGTAGGGTTATCCACCCTGAGGGGTTTACCACAAGCCGAAGCAATCATGTAAACAGTCTCATAATTAAATAGATGAGCTTTTAAACCTGAGAATTTAACCCAAACAGGAATAATCGGAGATTCTGATTTCGAGTCAAAATCAACCGTCCAATTTAACAATTTCATAATACGATTTTCAATTTTTAGAACTTTAAGGGCAAAAATTCTAGTGTAATCAGCATCATTCGAAAGCTGAATGAGGATGTGATGCCCATCTAAACGACCCACCTTCCAATTACCAGAAAGTTTAAGAGAATCAAAATGTTTACGAATCAAATCAAGTTTAGGATTTCCATATGAATAATTCCCCACTAGATAATAGCGACATGATAAAGCAAGAGAGTTAGTTTCGGCCTCAGTAAGGAACAAAGCCCGGTTTCTGTTCTTCCTTCCAAGCTTTTTAATGTAAGTGAAGCCCCCTCCCGCTTCAAGTGCATCATGGATAGCCTGTGGGAAATAGCAAGAGTGGCTGCCGCCTCCAGAGGTAGAACCTCCAGAGACTGTCGCCGCATAAGACAAGGCCATCCCCCACAACACCAAAGGCACAAAAACAGATCCCAAACATGGATCTAGGAGCCACAGGAAAATCGGAAAGCCAAAAACTCAATTAAAACTAAAATAAAGCAAAAAAAAACTATGAGATCCAACCTTAAATAGCAGGCCTAAAAAATCTAAAACGCGAAATCAAAAAAAAAAAAAAACGCAAGAAACCCCAAATCGTTGAACCCCAAAATCGGCAAAGCACAAAAAAGGAGATCTGAAATCCAAACTACAACAACATAAGCGAGAGAGAAGAAAGGGGAAGAAGTAACCAACCGCGAAGCTTGAAGGAGATCATCCATGACCGAACCCTAGGAAGCCGTCGCCCATATCGTCTCTTGCGCCTCCTCCTCCACTCCAAACCATCGCAGATATATAATATTATATATATATATATATATATATATATATATATATATATATATATATATATATATATATATATATGCATATGTGTTTTTGTAATATTATTTTTTTATTTTAATTTAATTATAAAAATATTTAAAAAGTTAAATAAATTATAAATAAAAATATATATAGGTATATATATATATATATATATATATTTATATTTATATAATTTTATTTTTTTATTTTAATTTTTTTAAGTATTGTATATTATTTTTAAATATACTTTAATTATAAAAATATTTAATAGTTAAAAAAATATTAAATAAATAAATAAATATATATATTTATATAATATTATTTTTTTATTTTAAATATTTTAAGTATAGTATATTATTTATAAAAATAATTTAATTATAAAAAAATTTAATGGTTAAATAAATTATAAATAAAAAAATATATAAGTATATATATATATATATATATATATATATATATATATATATATATATATATATATATATGTACTTATATATTTTTTTATTTTAAAATTATAAATAAATAAATATCTATCTATATATATATATATATATATATATATATATATATATATATATATATATATATATATATATATATATATATAAATTTATTTATAATTATTTTTTTATTTTAAAAATTTTAAATATAGTGTATTATTTATAAAAATAATTTAATTATAAAATTACTGAATAGTTAACAAAAATATAAATAAAAAAATATATATAGGTATATATAAATATATATATATATTTATTTATTTATATAATTTTTTTTTAATTTTAAATATTTTAAGTATAGTATATTATTTTTAAATATAATTTAATTATAAAAATATTTAATAATTAAAAAAATTATATATATATATATATATATATATATATATATATATATTTATATTTATATATATTCTGGGATGGAGCCGTTTGGGGAGAAGAAGGTATGGAGCTGCGGCAAACATGCGATCCTCCATGCTTAGGTTCCGATCGAGGTCGTCTTTTCTGATATATGCGTTCCTTTGTCTCCTTCTTGCTTTTTCCTTGTTTTCCTTTCTTTTATTTGCTGTTTTGTGGTGTTTTTTTTTGTGATTTTGGTGCCGTAGGTTGCCGAAGGTGTCCGATTTTGTCGTTTCCTCTGGGGCTTTGCGTCTCCATGTTTAGATCTTGAGTCGTCTTGCCCGGATTTGGGTTTTCTTTTTATTCTTTGCTGTTTTTATCTCTTTTTTGTGATCTGTAGGTTTTCTTTTTTTATTTGCATTTTTTAGGTTTTTGTGAGGTTTTGATTTATGCTCTTAGTTTTTCTGGAATTGTTTTGTGTCTTTTGGTGTTTGGTTTGTCGGTTATTTGGTGTTTACTTCGTTTTCGTGTTATGTTGGGTTTTTTATTGTTGTTTGGGGTTTAGTTTGTTGTCTTGTTCCTTTCGTCCTTGGCTTGACGGGGTATGGCTCCGTCCTATGCCGCGGTGGTCTCTGGAGGATCTTCCGTTGGTGGAGGTCATCCTTTTTGTTTTTTTTCCGCAAGCGTTTCACGATGCTCTTAAGACGGGAGGGGACTTTACTTTCATTAGAAAATTAGGGCGTAAGAATGGTAAGCCTGCTTTGTTTCTAACTTAAGCAGACACTAATGTTCTTGCTTCTGCTTGTCGTTATTATCTGGTTCGTAAGTTCTCCTACGGGCATCCGAAGCTGGAATTGATTCAGAAGTATTTTGATACTCTTAAGCTATCGGGTTCGTGGAAAATTACTCTTTTAGATGGACGCCATATTTTGATTCAACTTTCGAACGACGCAGATTACACTGATATTTTTTCTCAAAAAATCTTTAGAGTTGAAAATAGATTTATGAAGGTTTTGAAATGGTTTGTTGACTTTGACCCTAAATCAGAATCTCTGATTATTCCGCTTTGGGTTAAATTCCCAGGCTTGAATGTCCATTTATTTAATTATGAAACCATTTACAATCTTGCTTCGGGGTTTGGTAAACCTCTTAGTGTTGATACACCTACTCTTGAACTTTCCAATACTTTAGGAGGGTATGTGCTCGTGGAAAGGGATATCAATCAACCTTACCCTGATGAGGTTTGGATCGGCTCACCGCATCAAGGCTATTGGCAAGAGGTCGTTATGGGTTTGGATCCCCATTACTGTTCTCATTGCGGAATGTTTGGCCATAACAATGTTGCTTGCTACCGTTTGCATCCAAACATATGTCCGAAAGTGGCTCAGAGGTCTAATATACAACAAGACCCTATATTATGCGAGCCCCTGCGCATTGTTGATGATTCCACTGAACACTGTATCCCATCTCATCAAGATCCTATAATGATTGGACCACAATGCATTGGAGATATGGGAGGTGATGCTCAACCTGCCTCTACTATTGCCCAGGTTCCTTTGGTTACACCTAATCTTCAAATGGTGGAGAAGGAAGTGGGAGGAGTTATTGATATTGCTCGACCTATCTCCCCTGGTGCCTACAATAAAGAACTTCTAGTAACTTCTTCTACTCTTCCTATGAAGGATTTGGTTGTTACGAGTGGCTCGTGACGGACAGGGGAAGGTACTGATGGAAATTTTGGTCAGGCTCGGTTGAATGACACTATTTTAGAAAGGGGTGGTTCCCTCGAGGGAGGTTCGGGTGATCCGCTAATCGCGTTGGCACCTGCAGAAGTCATTATCTGCCAAGAGCGTCTTGGTGATGATTGTACCGTTTCTGATGCTCAGTTGGAATAAGTCTCCCACCTTCTGGGGGAGGAATGGAAAGTGCAAAAATCTCATCCCAGAAGGAAGAAAGGTAGCTAAAAATTGATTAACCTTGGGATTGGAGACGGACCTGAGGGAGACATTCTTTCTCATTCTGACGATGAAATTAGACAAACCCGCACTAGGATATCTAGGAAGGGTTTTTTGTCTACCATGGTTAACCTTTTAATTTGGAATATCAGGGGAGTGGCGGATCCTCACTCTCTTGGTAGATTGAAACTTATGTCCAGGATCCATAAAATTGATATCTTTGCTATTTTAGAGCTTATGGTCTCCTCTCAGGAGGCTCGAATTTTGGGAAAGTTTAAGAATTTTTTCTGTTTTCGTAACTGTTCTAACAAGATTTGGCTTTTTTGGCAGAAACATATTACTTTTGATATTATTGTGGATGATAGGCAATTTGTTCATTCCTATTTTGTTTTTGATGATTTTTCGGGTTGGTTAACTTTCATTTATGCTAGCACCTGGGTCCCTTCTCGTTATGAATTATGGAAATTACTAACATGGGTCATCTGATCCCTGATAAATGGATGGTGGGGGTATTTTATATGGTCATGCACCACTCGGAGAAGGTGGGAGGGCGTAGTGTTGACTCTACTTTAATGGACAAATTTGGTGAGGTTATGGCGGATGCTGGCCTTTCGGATTTAGGGTATATTGGGTCGAAATTCACCTGGAAGAGAGGGAAATTATTTGAACGTCTTGATCGTTGTTTTGCTAATCAAGCCTGGATCTCTGCTTATGGTTTTTGTCAAGTTCAACATCTGTGTAGCTTTGGTTCGGATCATAAGCCTCTTTTTCTTTCCTTTGATCATTTTGCTAAAGTTTCCAAGTATCACTTTCAGTATTTAATTATTTGGTCTAAGCAAGATGATTTTCAGAGGCCTGTTGCCTCTAATTGGAAGATCAACGACATTGGGAATGCTTAGTTTCGCCTTTGGAAATTACATAAAAAAGTAGCACTGGCGTTTAGGTCTTAAAATTGGGAGGTGTTTGGGGATGTTCATACTAGGGTCCAAAACGCTGAGCAGAAGGTTTTGAACCTTCAAGCGATTGATGAATCTACTGTTGAAGGGGTGGCTCAGTTACAGGCCGCTCACTCTGAATTATTGGAAGCTTCTTGCTGGGAGGAAGATTTTCTGCAACAAAAAGCTGGGGAGGCACAATTCATGCTTGTATTAAACAATCGAGGGCCTCTAATAATATTATTCGTATTAAAACTGTAACGGGGAATTGGATTATTGATGATCTTGAATTGGGTGAAAGTGCGGTGCAGTATTTTTCTGATTTGTATAGACACCATGATACTACGGGCTCTATTGATGCTCGTTACTTTAATGAGATGTGAGGTTACACTGAAGATTTGGATATTTGTGGTATTCCTACTACGGAAGAAGTTTACAATGCTTTGTTGGAAATCAGTTGCAATAAAGCCTCGGGCCCTGATGGCTTCACTTCTGATTTCTATATCAAATGTTGGAGCATCGTTAAGAACGATGTCATTGTTTCGATTCAGAGTTTTTTTCGGGGGGAGTTTCCTGTGAAGTATTTTACTACTGCCACTATTGTCCTGATTCTTAAGTCGACAAAAAAGACGACTTGGGATCACTTTCGTCCTATTTCTTTTACGACTGTCATTTCGAAGGTGATAAGCAAAATTGTGGTCAAGCACTTACAACCTCATCTTCACCGTCTTGTTTCCAATAATAAGTCGGCTTTTATTCAAGGTAGGGGTATCACGGACAATATTCTGTTAGCTCAAGAAATGATTCATGACATTGACAAGAAGTGTTGTGGAGGGAATATGGTTGCCAAATTGGACATTCGTAAAGCTTATGATTCTCTTAGTTGGCAATTTGTTATTGATGTTCTTAAAGCGCGTGGTTTTTCATCTTTATTTTGCAAACTTATTCTCAACTGGTTTCGGTGTAACCAATATAGCATCCTCATCAATGTTAGAATGCATGGCTTCTTTAGTGTCGGTCGTGGCATTAAGCAGGGAGATCCTCTGTCCCCGACCATCTTTATCCTCTGTCCCCGACCATCTTTATTCTGCTTCTTTTGGAGGAATTTCAATCTGTTTCGGGTCTTTACTTCAGTGCTAGTAAGTGTCGTTTGTTTTTTGGTAACAACGTTCATCATTCTAAAGTTGCTTGGGCTGTTCAGTATACGTGATTTTCTTACTCGTCGTTACCTATTAAGTATTTAGGGGTCCAACTTCTTAAGGGAAGGATGAAACAGAAGCAATTGGATGAGGTTGTGGAAAAATTTAAGATGCGGATTAATGATTGGAAGAACACCTATTTATCCTTTGGCGGACGGGTTACTGTGCTTAGGAGTATTTTGCATAGCATGCGCCTCTATGGTCTCCAGGTTCTTCCTCTCAAGAAAACCACGCAGACGGCTCTCGAGAGGTGTTTTAATAAATTTTTACGAGCTCGGGTCCAGGGAGAAAATGGTTTTCTTGGAAGAAGGTTTGCAAACCTACTAGTGGCGGGGGGCTTGGATTAAAACAGCTTCATCATATCTCTGAGATAAATCTTTTTAAATACTGGCTTAATCTCAGGCGGGGGGACTCTTTGTGGGCCGATTTCATGAATAAGAAATATTGCAATCATCATCACCCTGCCTTAGTTACTTGGAAGAAGGGGGAGCCCACTATGTGGAAGCGGCTCCTTCATATTCGGGATTGGGCTAAAGACCTTATATTTGGGAGGTGAGTGGTGGAAATATCTCCTTTTGGCCTGACTCCTGGGCCCACATTCCCTTAACTACGGGGGATGTTGATATTAGTAATTTGACTGTTTCTCACACGTGGGTGGATTGTCATTGGAATATTCCTCTTCCTAATCAATTGGTGGGGGAGGAAAAAGCTAAATATATTTCTACTATTCCTTTTGACCCACAAAGGCCGAATTCCCCCATGGCTAAATGTGCTCCTTCTGGCTCCATCTCTAAATCGGTTTATTACTCTTTACACCACTTTCAGGATGTTGCTTGGGGTAAGCGTCTCTGGTCACCTGCTTTAACCACTTCTATGTATTTTTTGGCTTGGAGAATTTTCCATCGTTGTCTTCCTTGCGATGACATTCTCAAACTTAAAGGTTTGCGTCTTGCCTCTCGTTGTGTGTTTTGTTGTGTCCAGGAAGAGTCTCTGGATCACATTTTCTTCTCTTGCACTTTTGCATTGGCTATATGGAGGAAAGCAGGTATTTGGTTTGGCACCGCTATCACTCCTGCTCAGGATTTACTCTCTACCTCTGATTTATGCAATCCTGACAGAAGACAGAAATATTTTTTACAAATTTACCCTATTATTTGTTGTTGGTTTGTATGGATGGCCTGCAATGAGATTAAACATGTCTCTACCTTAGTGTCTTATGATACTATTGTCTCTAATATTATTGCGTATAGCAATAGAGTTTACAAGATCGGTGGTTTGAAAGACGACTTCTTCTCTGGCATATCTCATTTCGTTGGTATTGAGCCTATCTCTAATGGTCCGGTGAGGGTCTCGCACCTCCCCATTCTGGTGAGATGGCGGACCCATCCTATTGGTTGGGTGAAAATTAATGTGGATGGTAGTTGGAGGCCGGAGATTGCCGGTATTGGGGGCCTTGCTAGAAATCATGATGGGAAGTGTTTGTTATTTTTTGCTTCGCCATTCTATTCTGATTCTTCTTTGGAAGCTGAAGCTGAGGCCCTCCTTATGGCTGTCTCCATAGCGAATTATATGAATTGGCAGTTTGTTGAAGTTGAGACTGATTCCACCATCCTTTATGAGTGCTTTAATGACGGTCGTGTCGCGCCGTGGGAGATTAGTTATTATTTTAACTGCATTAAACGTATTACTGCTCACTTCCACATTGCCCACCGGTTCATTTATCGGGAAAGTAATAGATCCGCTAACTGGCTTGCTAGGTTTGGCTCGTCGAGTAACTAAATTGTGGCAGGTAGGCTCTCGTCCCTTGCCTTAAAAATTTTAA